>CATIWQ010453213.1:0-16300 GCA_949673415.1 Euphorbia schlechtendalii | reverse complement strand
TAATTTAAACCACTTTCTCGTATTTCACTTTCGTAAAAGAACAACATATACATATAATTATAAGCTTCCATGATAGCTTATATATTCTCTCTTGTATGAATTATAATTATAGAAATTTTCGGTCTCAAGTTGCATAGTTTCGGGTCAAAGTTTGATCGACGGTCAAACTTCTCTCCGTTTGACTATTGCTGAACTTTAATTTTTTTCCTATCATTCCTTTAAAATGGTAACAATATGCCGATGTCAAAATTTAGAAATTTTGAGGTGTTACACAATGTATTTTATAGGTTCAATCTGGTAGGAACCTGGTAGTAGTCTAATTTTGACAATGAGAAAATATTATTTATAATGATTTATGAAGTGATTAACAACAAGTTTCTATTTGAATCTGTATAATTTTAATCTACAAAGATTGCAAGACGAAATGTTTATCTTGCGAATGCTGTACAATGATTAGATTATAATATGAGTTTCTTCTAAATACCAGCATTCTACAAGCAGTTTACCAGTTGAACATTAAAACTTGGCAAAATGCAAAATTGAATCTCTATTGAAAATACTGGTACAGAGCTAGTAGCAAGCTGGTATTTGAACAATTTCTCAAAAAAATAACTTCATTCATGCTTGATTTGTTTACCAATAATGTATATATCAATTCAAAATAGCAAGAAAAAAACATCAAGTTCATTTACAAACTAACATGAATGAAATGTTGTTAAAATAACATGAGTTTTTGCTCAATAGCAGCAGTATACAAATTGGACATTAAAACTTGGCAAAATGCGGAAACTGGATCTCTATTGAAAATACTGGTGCAGAGCTGGTAGCAAGCTGGTATTTGAACAATTTCTCAACAAAATAACTTCATTCCTTCTTGATTTTGTTTACCAATAATATATATATATATATATATATATATATATATATATATATATATATATATATATATATATATATCAATTCATAATCGCAGGAAAAGAATATCAAGTTCATGTACAAACTAACATTAATGAAATGTTATTAAAATAGTATGAGTTTATACTCAACATCAGCAGTATACCAGTTGGACATTAAAACTTGGCAAAATGCGAAAACTGGATCTCTATTGAAAATACTAGTACGGAGCTGGTAGCAAGCTGAAATTTGAACAATTTCTCAACAAAATAATTTCGTTCATGCATGATTTGTTTACCAATAACGTATATATCAATTAAAATTGCAGGAAAAGAACATCGAGTTCATGTACAAACTAACATTAATGAAATGTTGTTAAAATAACATGAGTTTGTACTCAATATTAGCAGTCTACCAGTAATCTACCAGATTTTCAGAAACATCGAATTCAATGGTAGGATCTCCATCTGTAACTTGAAACTCTATCTTCAAATCTTCTATTTCTTCATTTATCTTTAGGCTTTCAACTAGGACTTGTTTGAATTTAGAAAAACTTGAAGTTTGCGAAATTACAACCAACAACCTTGTAACCAACGAATTTCAAATCCTCATTCCATGATCCGTAGCTATGAATCAAAACAGGAATTCGATCCATTCTGTAGGTTTTTAGTATCAAAATTAATTCGGTTTCTACTTAAACACATGGTTGTTCTTCGAAATCAAATTAATTGAGCTCGGAAACTTACTTGATTGCTGGAGATTTGATGAAATCGCGATTTGATTTTGAAAAAATCTAGATCTGCAGCGTTTTTTGTTTGAGAGAAAACTGAGAATTTGAGGAAGAAGTAATGAGGCTTTGTTGGTCGCGTTTTATTTTTGGAGTGATTTAGTCCTTATATAGGATGTATTAATTGTAAAGAGGAAGTTTAATATTGGTATGGAATGACAATTTTTAATTGGAACATAAATTCTGTAATTTTGAAACATTTTTAATATATTTATAAAATTTGTCCAATAAAAAATTCATTGTGGAGAAATCAATTAGTATATGATAGACTTATTCATCTAGCAGTTCGAGATCAAATTTGAAATAGTTTGAATTTTACTAAAATTATCAATTTAAACTTGACCTGGTTCATTATTTTTTTTATAAAATATGGTTCATATTATTAAGGCTCTAGATTTTGTCTAGCCTATAACAAAGTTTAAAATGTCATTCCCAAAATCACATCGATAACTCATTAAAAGTTTGTCTGATTAAGTAGAAAGGTCTAAATCTATACCAAAAGAACCATTTATTCACTCAATATAAAACTTAGCTTATTAATTTTGTCACTATTAATACATGTAATGATATTTTGCAATTAATTTATTTTTTAGTTTGTTAAATCAAAGTATCCACTGACGGATTTAATGTCTCTCTCTCGCTAATTTGTAAGCACCTCATGGGGTGAGACAACTAACTCAAAGATTAAAAGTTGCTTCATACTCAAATTTAATAATTAATTCCAGGACTTTTGATTAAAGATGAATGAGTCTCTTTCATTCAACCACACACTTTGAATTTGTGATTAAATTATTTAATTCATCAAGGTAGAATGCTTTTATGCGATGCTAACGATTTAATAACTATCTTTGTAGCTCCAAAATGTGTCGGTTTATGCTCCTACCTATTATCTAGATATACTAAGAAAAATGTAGTCTACTGATGTAACTAGGAAATATATACTCATGGATATGGTTCATCCCGGGGAGAAATCGAGCTTCAAGAAATAGTGAATGAACTTATTAATACACAAATGTATAACTTGAAAGGAATTTCATGGACTTAAGAATTTATTTACTTATGAAAAGTTTAAAAATTTATTAGGTGCATGATAAATTTGCCATTCTCATCTACTATCTTTCGAAATGATCCTGTGACTCACTCATCTTTTAAATAGAGCTATGTAGCTCCTCCAACTTCGCTTATCAAATTCTGGTTGATATGACTTTTCAAAGATGCCATTTTTCATTATTTTCTCTCTCAAATACAAAAGTTAGAAATTAATAGATTCTAAACTAGGACCGGATGAGGGGCCGTTTGGGTGCAGTTTGTATTAATGATACGCGGTAATGAACAAGAAAAATTCTTCAGATAGACAATTTGGTAGGCATTTTCATTTTGAGCTTCCTTTTCCTCTAAGCAATTTGCTCTCCAACAATATATACTTCTCTCTATCCTTTTACTGTCTATAAATGAAGGATTTTCCTTTCTGAGAAATCATATTACTTCCTCTCAACCATTTCTATTTTCACTGCATATTCATGGCTTCTTCTTCTTCCGTTTACAACAAGAAGTACGACGTGTTCATTAGTTTCAGAGGTTCAGACATCCGTCAAGGTTTTCTCAGCCATCTCCATAAAGCTTTACTTGTAGAGAAAATCGAGGCCTTTGTGGATGAACAACTCGAGAGAGGAAAAGAGATATCAGAGTCACTCTTGGGGAAAATCGAAGAATCACATATTGCAATTGTTATTTTCTCCCAAAATTACGCCTACTCCGAATGGTGTTTGGAGGAGATGCTCAAGATTTCCCAGTGCCGAAATACAACTGGACAGATAGTGATTCCGGTGTTCTACGGCGTAGATCCTTCTCACGTTCAAGATCTGACCGGTAGTTATGGTGATGCGATGTCCCATCATGGAACACGATTTGACGAGTCATTGGTGGAGAGTTGGGGCAGTGTTTTGAAGGACATAGCTTTGCTATCAGGCCTCGTTTCTAACAACTTCAAGTAAGTGTTTAGTTCCTTCCTGCAATCATATTTAACAAATTTACTGACTACTTTTATGCAGAATGATAAGTTTAGCTAGCTTCTTAGTTATAACCAAAGATTGTTCTTTAGAATAAGCAATATTATTGCCCATCAAAATTCGTTGTTACTTGTTATTTTTAAAGGGCCTATTTTCATTATTTTGATGGTGGTCCAATTTCATTTTGACCAGAACTGAGTCCAATCTCATTGAGGAAATCATCAAAGAGACTGTTAAGAAACTTGATTGTTTGTATACAAGTGATTCTGCTTGTGATAGTGGATTAGTTGGAATCAATTCTCGTGTTGAGAAAGTCATGTCGTTATTATGCGAATCTGAAGATGTGTGCACCGTTGGCATTTGGGGAGAAGGTGGTATTGGCAAAACCACTCTGGCCCGAGCTACCTTTGACCGAGTTTGTTCCCAATTTGACAGCCATTGCTTTGTCAGAAATGTCAGGGAAACATGCGACAAGTTCTCAGCAGATGCTATACGAAAGGATGTTGTTTCCAATTTGTTTGGGACAAACAGTTCAGACATGACTAGAAAAAGGCTCTCGCGGAAGAAAGTCCTCCTTGTTCTTGATGATGTGAGCGATTTGGACCAAATAAAGTCCATTATACGTTACAAAGATGATTTCGGCTGTGGAAGTAAGATCATCATCACAAGCAGAGATAGTCATGTACTAAAATATTTGGGTGCTAAAATATATGCAATTGAGAAATTTGATCACCATGAAGCTCTTCAACTTTTTTGTTTGAATGCCTTCAAGAAAAAGGTCCCTTGTGAAGGGTATTTTGAGCTTTCTAAGAAGGCCGTCGAATATGCTCAAGGCCTGCCGTTAGCTCTTGAAGTTCTTGGTTCCAATTTGTTCGAAAGAAGTGCAGAAGAATGGGAAGATGAACTAGAAAAGTTGATAGGGGCGTCCGACAAAAAAATCCATAAAATATTGAGAATAAGCTATGATGGATTATCTGATGTGGAAAAGGGAATATTTATGGATATTGCATGTTTCCTTAAATGGAGACTGCGAGATGATATTGAAAGCATGTTAGATATTCCAGGATCGAAAATAGGAATAAGTCGCCTTGCTGAAAAGGCTTTAATATCTATAACTTCTGAAAATTCGATAAGAATGCACGACTTGATTGAACAAATGGCCAGGGACATCATTTGTGAGAAAAAGAAACCAGAAAAGCGTAGATGGCTGTGGGATCATGAAGAAATATACTTTCTGTTGACAAGGGAAATGGTAAACAATTAAACACTTTGAATTTTTGATTCTTTTTTAAATATCTATATGTAGAGCTTGATGGAATATTGATAAATATTTTTTCTTCTGTAACAGGGAACTGAAGCTGTTAGAGGTATATCATTGGATATGTCCAAAATAACAAACATGAAGTTGAGTCCTAGAGCATTTCAGAGATTGTATAATCTCAGGTTTCTCAACCTCTACACCTCTGGACGTGATAATGCTCAAGTAAGTGTCCCACAAGGCCTTGAATATCTTCCCGAACAGCTGAGGTATCTCAGTTGGTATCAATACCCCTCCAAATCACTCCCTTTGACCAGTTTTTGGACTGAGAAACTTGTAAAATTAGACATGCGTAACAGCCAGCTTGAAGAACTGTGGAATGGAGTTCAGGTAGGTAGAGTAGACATTGAGGTGCATATTAATTTATGTTTTTGTTATTTCAGTACTGACTCTCTTCCATTGTCTTGTGCAGAACATTCCAAACCTTAAAAGGATTGATCTTTATGGGAGTAAAAAATTGATTAAAGTTCCGGACTTGTCTACAGCCTCAAATCTGGAGTTCTTAGATCTTAACAGGTGTACAAGTTTGGTTGAGGTTCCTTCTTCTGTGAAATATTTGAACAAGCTCATTGAACTACGACTTGGTTATTGCTCAAGGCTAGACAGTCTTCCAGACGATATTTGCCACCTGAAAAGTCTTTTGTGGTTGGATGTCTCTTATTGTGGGAATCTACATGCTCTGCCACAAAACTTTGGGAATCTAGAATCATTGAAAAAGCTCATGGCAAGAGGCAGTGGCCTAAAAGAACTTCCAGAAAGCTTTTGCAATTTGAATAAACTTAAAATGTTAGATGTCCAAGAATGTGTAAATCTACATAGACTGCCACAGAACATTGGAAATTTAATATCTCTCGAGGAACTCTCGGCGCGTCAAAGTGGTATAAAAGAACTACCACACAACATTTGCAATCTAAAAGCTTGTACAAGTTTAGATGTCAGCAAGTGTGTAGATTTGCATGGACTGCCAGAAAACATTGGGGATTTTCAATCCTTGCTGAATCTTTGTGCTATGGCAAGTGGCATAAAAGAGTTACCATCCTCCGTTAGTGATCTTAGGGAACTGAGAAAATTGGACTTTAATGGGTGTAAAGGTCTGATAATCCCTTCTCTCATTGGAGAACTCCTCTCTCTTACTGAGCTTAATCTTACCAATTGTGGTATTTCAGAGTTTCCAGTTGGTCTTTGCTCTGTGACATCTTTGAAAGGTTTGCATTTACCTGGAAACGATTTCCAGAGCATACCAGAAAGCATCCAGCACCTTTTAGATCTGGAAACCCTTGATTTATTTAACTGCAAGAAACTGAAATACTTACCTGATAGCATCCAACACCTTTCGAAGCTGAAATCTCTTGTTTTACATCACTGCGAGAGGCTGAAGTACTTACCTGAAAGCATCGCACTGCTTCCTAAGGTTTACTGTCTGGATTTGAGGGGGTGCACCTCTCTTGACCAGAACCAACTTTCCAAAATTATTGACCATCGAATAAAGGTAAATCTGAAAATTCTAATGTTGTTTTTGTAGCATATCCATAAATATAATATTTTCAAAAGTTGTGGACTTTTGTGGACCAGGACATGGGAGAAGACGGTATTCAAAGTATGCTATATCCAAGAAGTGAATTGCCTGAAATGATCCAACATAAAAATGAGTTGGGATCTTCTTTGTCTTTCTCATTCCAACTGCTCGAGGATTTGGAAAACGCGCTTCGGTTTCATGCTTTTTTTGTGATTGATAGCCAAATAGTCGGTGTTGGTTGGCAAGGGAAATGCATAGACGAGTCTGAACTTAGCGTTCATACGGAAGCTAGCGATTTCCATTATGGTTTCTATTCAAATTCAAAACAAGTGATTCTTGAACCAATAAAGTTTTGGAGCAAAAGCTTTGTGAAGGGTAGAAAGTATACTGCAGAGTTGCAATTCAAATGTGTGAACAGTCACAGTCGCTATTCCAGTGATGGGATATTCATGTGTGGTGTAGTTCCATTGTTTCACCACTCGACCATCCACTAAGTTACGATGGATTATCTGACATGCCTATGGAAAAAGAGAGATGAATGCATATGCATGACTTGATTCGACAAATGGCCAAAGACATCGTCTGTGAGGGAACTCTAGAGAAGCGTAGATGGTTGTGGGATCCTGAAGAAATACTCTTTCTGTTTACGATGGAAGTGGTGTATATCATGCCAATTTGAGCCTTTTGGTCTTTTTTTTTTGTGTTTTGTGATTGATAGTGGACTGTAAGAGAACTCCCTGAAAGCTTTTGCAATTTGAAATGTCAGAAAAATGTGTTAATTTACATAGATTGCCACAAAACTTAGGAAATTTGGAATCTCTTGCGGAACTTTCGACACGTAAAAGTGGTATAAAAGAACCACCAGGCAACATATTCAATCTCAGAGCTTATTCAGCGTTAGATGTCAATGTAAATTTATCTGGACTGCAGCAAAACTTAGGGAGTTTTATTTCCTTGCAGAATCTTCATTATCAAGGAATTAGTGGCAGCAATAATATGAAGGAATTGAGAAGTTTAACTTTTTCCGAGCATAAAGGTCTGATAATTCCTCCTGATATCACTAGAGATAGTTCCCCCAATTTTCGTCTTATTGATCTCCATAACTGTGGTATACCAGCATTTCCGATTGGTCTTTGCTCTATGACATCTTTGAGATTATAAAATTTAGCCGGAAATAATTTGGAAAGCATCCAACAACTTTCAAAGCTTAGATTTACACGAGTACAAAGAGTAAAAGTACTTGCCTGAAAGCATCCAACACCTGTTAAAACTGGAATCTCTAGTTTTAAATGGTTGCAAGAAACTGAAACACTTACCTGAAAGCTTCAAACTGCTTCATCGGTTGGCATATCTGGATTTGAGGGACTGCACCTCTCTAGATCCCAACCGATGTTTCAAAATAATAACGGAAAATGTTGAGGTATGCCTTATCTGAATTTAAGGTGACCATTGAATCAAATCACGTGGTTCTTGAATCAATACTTTTTAGGAGCAAAAACTTTGTAGAGGGCAGTAAGTACACAGCAGAGTTACAGTTCCAA
The DNA here is from genome assembly GCA_949673415.1 of Euphorbia schlechtendalii. NCBI lineage: Eukaryota > Viridiplantae > Streptophyta > Magnoliopsida > Malpighiales > Euphorbiaceae > Euphorbia > Euphorbia schlechtendalii. The sequence goes on along the minus strand of CATIWQ010453213.1, from coordinate 8,235 downwards.
TGTTTGACCGGAAAGCCAAAGATGTGGTCCAGTGATGGGATAATTGAGTGTGTTGTATTTCCATTGTTTCACCACCTGACCATGGATCGAGTCAAAATGGAATTAAAAACTCTAACAACTCATTTATTTGTTTGTGCATTAACGAGCTCATTTTATTTTATTTAGAAACAATAATAATGATATCAAATTTATTACGTCAAATAACATTATCATTTCGATCAATTGAAAAAAGTTTTAGAAAAATATATCACAATGGATGAAGTTTCGAAGATAAAAATGAAATGAATAAAAAGCTCTAAAGTGACATGTAAAAAATAAAAGGTTTGGGAGTTAATAATAAAATAAGATAAGAAAATTAAAATACATATGAAGAAGGTAAAAGAGGAGAGGATAAAAAACATGAACATATTTTTAAAATTATAAATTTTAATTGGATAAATAAAATTAGGATACAAAACTTGAGCTGAAATTAATCTTGAATTTCAGCTCATTTTTATAACTTACCTTGTTAACATAATTAAATGTGTTTATAAAATTTTCATTTTGAGCCATAAAATAACGCAAAGTGTTTAATTACATCTTATAAAAAAGTAATTAATTAAAAAGCTTAAACAAAAAAATCCTTGTATAGACCCCTAACTTTACGATGCCCGGCTCATTAGATTCAGCCAGTCCATCAAATACCTGGCCCAAACAAGACCCCTATATAAGGAGAGTCACCCCACTCCACGAGATATAGAGACATAACATAACAAAGGGAACCACTCCTCATACACAACCGAAATCTCATGTTAGAGCAAGATAACAGCACCATTGGCGCTGTCTACGGGAAACAAACCAAAAAACTACTAAGAAAATTTAAAAATAAAGAACAAACTTAAAAATAATAGTAAAAAAAAAGGAACCATGAAATCGGCCGCGTCGTATAGACGCGTGGGATAGCCCAAATGACTCAACCCTATGATTACACCCCAACGCTACCAAACTAATACTAGGAAACCATCCGCCGGATGAAACGCGCCATGATAGCCCGCTAGATTGCGCACTGAGAAGCATAACGAAATTCTAAGACACTATAGCTGACCTGCAAAACAAAGTATTGGTAGCCTAAGAAATGCACGCCCAGAGGCAAGACGCGTTGGAAACTATGTTACAGAATCACTCCCACGCCTAGCATAGTGGCGCACGCAGACAAATACATTTCTTGTCAGAAACCCCAAAAAACACCCAGGCCAAGACAGGCGGGGATGCGCCATCTACCGATAAGAAAGATGATCCCCAAGATGAGCAGATCGTGGAGCCCGCAATGCTTTTCGAAGCAAATCTCCGAAGCACTGGGACGATGGAGGCGGTCATAAATCACCTCATTCAAAAAAAACTTATGCAAAATGAAGCAGCACCGCCTCACGTGAATACCGAGGAGCTCATCCAAGCCATCCTCGATAAGAGATTCGTAGCATCGGTCATCAGAGGCAAGGTCACCACCCAGTCGCCGCTAAAAGTTGTCATCAACTACTCGTTCCCCCCACGATGGAGGATGCTGAGTTTTTTATACTTGTGAATATTATTCAATTTATATATAAATGTGTGTGTGTTCTATTTTTAATAATTTCTTTTGCCTTTTATAGGTACACAAATCAATTAAGTATGAGGAAGTATCATGGAGATTACAAGTCCAAGCTTTTTGTTGCCCATCATACTTTGACTCTTTTTGATAAAAGTGGTTTGAACTTCCTCTTGATTTATTTATTTTTTTAGCTTTCTCCAAAGCTAAGTTATTTATTAAATTATTTTCTCTAGGTTTAATACATAATTTACCTCCCCAAGTTGATAAAACAAGTCATGTGACACCCAAACCTTTCATTTGTGTAACTTTACACCCTAAAGAAAGAAAGGCTTCCCCACTCTCAACATGGAGAGTGGAATACACTCGCCGTAACATGTAAACTCTTGAAAAGTCCATCGAATAAAAACGTGACATGTCATCAAACTCTTAACCCCTCTTTCCCTTTCTACCAAAGTCTCCTCCTAATCCCAAATCTCAATAATTTGATTCCCAGATGAAAGCACAATATCAGATATAATAATATGATTCCACAAAATCAGATGCAAGACCTCCCAAATGAATTTAATTACTATAGATTCTAAATTACCAAGAGAAGGAAATACATTATCAGATACAAGATAACTAGGTAATGCTCTCTCTGTACATTCCTAATCATAGAACACGTGACTCAAAATCTCTCATTTACTCCATTATAATTATGAACATACCAAAGACACAAAATTAAAAGTTTTGCCTATGTTTGCAGAAAATTAATAAACAAGAAGAAGAGTAAAGAAGCTAAAAGACATAATTCGTAATGTACTAAGCATTCTCGGGAAGTTGCTCTGGCAAAGGACACGCTGAAACTCTATTGAGAAACAAGATCTCGTTCTGTCAGCCACCATCTACAATGATCGATCATCTGCCGTTAAAGAAAAATTGGAACCCTTTGACCTAGAATTAACCTTGGTACCATTAACTTGTATTACTAGATGATGAAGAAATCTGAAAGGCAAATAAAAAACAAATCAAACACTAATATATCATTAAATCAATCAGCATAAAAACTGAAATCGATTTAATTGTACATAGAAAACATATTGAAAAATGTATTTGATTTGAATTTGAGCTGTTCGTTAAAGCTACAATAACAATGAGTTCGAATTAAAGAAAACCCTAATTTGAAACCATCCATGAGAGGAAAAGAAAGAAGGAAAAAATAGAGAGAGAGGAGATGGAAAAGTTTTTTTTATCAAGTTTTTTAGTCAAACTTCACAATCCACTTTCTTGAAAAAGTCAAGTATGTGCCACGTTAGTTTTAGGGGGTAAAATTATACAAATTCTTCAACTTTAGGGTGTAACTAGGTGTAAAGTTGCATACATGCATGAAAATTTGTGGTGTCACATGATTTTTTCTGCTATGATTTTTTCTGTTAACTTGGGGGTAAACTGTGTATTAAGAATTTTCTTTATTATTTTGCTTTATATCTAAGCATACCCTTTGGTTGAACCTGTGACCTACGTGTTTTCAAGATGAGGAGGAGTGAAATTAATTTTTAATTTTATTTGTGGAAAGTGAAATTTAAAAGAGGTAAATGTTTTTCTTTTGATTGTTTTAATTTATAAAGATTTTAGGTGTCTTATTTTAAAATGTCTTTTTGGTGATTCATGCATGATAATGAGGGTAAAATGTGATATAAAAGCTTTGACAAGAGCAAAGCTAGTAAATAGCTTATCATTCACTTACATGTAACGATGATCACACTTCACTTTTCATTTTCTTTTTTCTTCTTTTTGGTTTTCCGTTTTAGTGTCTTGCATTTAAATGACCAAAATCACTTTTCTTTTAATCATATCATGCATTATATTTTTTTTGGCCATATACAATAAATATTTTTTAAAAAATTTCATTCTAATTTTAGTAATTATTAACTTTTATTAGTTTTCAAATTAATTCAAAGCACCTAACAGTTTATTTTCCTTTCAAATTTTAGTTTTATTTTTATTTTATTTCACCATTTTGTGCATGTTGAACACCTGTCCATCTATAAAAAATTTCAACAGCTCCTTTCTTTCTTCTTTCTTTAACCAAACAATATTTTTCAAATCTCTTTTTAACCCTCTTTTACCTCACTTTCCTTTTCAAACTCTTCACCATTTGTTCACTTTTTCAAAATCCAAGAGGATTTATTCTTCCCCCAAAAACCAAAGAATAAAGACTTCAACACCCTCTCACTCTAAATCTAGTATGTTGCTTCCACTTGAGCTACGTATTTTTACAAATTTTAGGTTGTCGAATCTTTCATTCCTTTATTTTGATGATGCTTTGAGGACAAAGCACTACTTAAGTATGGGGATGGAGGGTGAAACCCTTATTAAAATATGTCTATAGTTAATTCTTTGGTGATTCGTTGCTAAATTGCTTTTATTTGTACATATGGTTGCTGACACTACCAATTCTCTGCTTAGATAGGTCGCTGGAGTTGAGTTTATACCATTTAAAGCACGTTTTCGAGTTTGTTATGAGTTGGAAGTTGTTTTGTGTTGTTGATATGTTGTTTAGCATTCTGTTTTGAACTTTTGTTATGCAATTTAGTATTTATAGAATGTTTAAAGTTTGGCATTTGATGGTTAAATTACATGAGTAGGAATTAACAAAGCTAAAAGGAATTAAACTTGTAAAAAAAAGAGCTGTTTTTCAATGACTATGGATGAAATTTTAAATGTAATTGAGCTGTTTTGGTGAGAAATTGAGCCTTTTATTAGTGATGAGATTTCTTGTTGAATGAGCTAATATATGTAAAATTTTAAACTAGAACTTGATTTTGTTTGTACTTGTTGAGACCACATGTTGATCACTCATATAAAATGATGAATGCATTAGGATTTAGAACACTTTTAGCCAAAAAGCCACCCAAAACGATTTTAATTTCCCTTGGTCAACCCCTTTGAGAAATTAACCAATTTTTTTAAAAAGCATAAAATGTTTTTATCCAAATCCCTACACTTTGATTTCCCTTTTTACCTGGATTTTTCCATGTAAGTTTGCAAACATTCAATAAGTTTATAAAAATTCTGTGTGACTTGTATCTTTAATCAATTTCTAGAAATCCGCATAGTTTCCCCTATTTTGAAGCTACCCTTATGTCTTTCCAGCCATTCAAGAAAAAGAAATTTGAACAAAATCTTAATAAAAACAGTAACAACCTTTAGCTATTGAATTTTTTTTATTATTTCCTCAAGCAAGTATGATCACCACTAAAGCTTGCCAAATATTCATATTCGTTGCTTGAATACTTAAAATCTTATTATGCTTCAAGTTATGTTAATTTTTCTAAACATTTTTCCTTGAATATGTAAAGTCCTCAAGATTGCTGCATAAGTCTGATATGCGAAGAAGCTTGCTGAAAATTTTTGATTACTTTCTTATGGTAAAATCCCTTACCCGAAATGTCCTCTCTTGACCTACCTGACCCCAAGCCTATGTTACAACCCATTTAAAGACCTATTTGATTATGTGTTGTGATTGACAAAGTGGTAGAGATGAGACAGATTCTCAAGCATATGGATTTAAGGTTGCTCTATTTAGCTGAAGAGTGACTATCTTATACTTCACCCTAAACACTTGAGTGAATTGAGTGAAATCACTTGGTGAGGTAATAAGATTACATTAATGCCATGTTATTGATGAATTAGCTCTAAATTACTTGTCTTAATTTACTTTTGATGCTAAGTTAAACTTGCTAATGTGGTTTCACTCATCTCATGCCTTAAGATTTGTATTATCCTTAAACTAATTTGTCATGACTTGTTTTCAGTTTGCTTTCCTTGTTTTCAAAACTTTTTCACACTTATCTTTTCTTCCTTCTTTTTGGTATTGCTTCAGGATAAGCAACGTTTAAGTATAGGGATCTTGATAAGTGGAAAAACACCATGAAAATATAAGTAATTTAGTTTTGAAATCACTTAGTTATATATTGTGGAAATTATGAGTTTTCAAATCTGTTTTGAAGGTTGCTGCGTGGAATTAACAAGGTTGTTGAAGATTTCCAGATTTATGTGTGAAAATGGTGCACAACAAGGATGATGACGTGGTTTCCTATGGTTGGACCATTGTTGCTGCACTGCTTGGAGGGAAAACAAGTATTTTGGAGGGAAAATGGAAGAATGACGTGCTGCCACATGTACTTACTTGATCACCAAGAGTGATCCAAATGCTTGTAATATTTTGTAGTATTTTATTATGGACAACTTAACCACTTGCACAAGGCTCTTCAACTAGTATATAAGACACCTTATTTTACTTTGTACAACAGCCTTGATCGGCTCACTTTCTCTCCACTTTGTTCTTATGTTTTTATTTATATTATCTTTATTTATTATATTTTTACTTTATTTTATGTATATTATATAATTTACCAGCAAGTTTACTAGGCATTGCCGTCAACTTGTATTGTGGTGTAGAACCTTCTTTAGGCCGTATTCTCTTCAAATTCAGAAACTTGAACTGAACTGAACTTAATGGACCTAAACTGAACTTAACTGAACTGAACTTAATGAACCTGAACTTAAAAATAATATATTAATTATTAAAATAATAGTGAAAACCAATAAAAATAAAAATAAAAATAAAAATATTATTAATACTAATAATTACGAATAATATTATTAATAACTACCTATATAAAATAATAATACATTTTAAATACCATTAATAATAAAAAAATGTTATAATACATAAATTCATTTAATTAAAATTTTATTTTTCAAACACGTAAACTAATAATAATTATTATAATATATTGAATTTGGATTCAAATTATCCTTATTATTGGATTACAAAAATTTAATAATTTTTTTAATTAATAAATATTTTCATTTTATTATCCCATATCACATTTTCTAATTAATTAATACTATGATTATAAATAAGAATATTATTATATTATGATTACATTAATAATATTATTATGTCAATAACACTAGTAATTATCACTATTTAAAAAATTATTTTTACTATATTTATAATCAATATTAACTACATTAAATAATAATATTTGATCTATATTAATATTTTTATCATTATTTTTCTTCTTATTGTTATTTCTATTAATTTTTATTACAGTATTAATTAGAATAATCATTATTAAAATTGAAATTTATGAACCTAAACAAAACTTAATAGACCTTAACTGAACTGAAGTGAACTGAACTTAATGGACCTGAACCAAACTTAATCAAATTGAAGGTAATAAGAGAACAAGGTCTTATACTAACATAAATCTTTAATTAGATTGATTATTATTACTCTCATTGTCTCGTAACTTGTGTTGGATTAGGGTGCTAAGAACTGAAAATTGACTAGAAACCTTAGGCCTCTTGATAATCACCTAAGTTTACACGCATCAAAAGGATGCTAAACGTTTGCTAAAGGTGTTAGAATTTATTTCAGATGCTTACTTGAACTAAATGCTTAAGGTCTAACTTGTAAGTAGATAACTCGCGGGGTGAAAACTTTAAAGTGTTAAGTGACAGGATGGTATGCCGCGTTTAGACACGAAAAGCAGAAAATATACTTTAGATCTAGGGACCTAAATGTGTTGGAAATAAGAAGGGGAAACACCATGGACACCACTTAATGGTCGGGTAAAGATTGTGTTTTTATTATTGTTATTTCCATTATAACAATTTGGTTACTGCATTTTGCGACAACCTAGTTTTCGTTTCCTTTACTTTACATCAACCTTTCTTTTAATTATTTTCTCTCACATTAAAATATTGAAACCCTCTAACCTACTGAATAGTATATAAAATTAATTACTTTTCTTTTCTCCTCATGGGAAAGACACTTGGTCTTGCCCCGTACTACTAACACAATCTAGTGCAGTTGCTAGGTTCATTTTGGGTAGCAACATGTACTGAAGGAGGAAGCCAATGAACTAACACTAGTGCAAAAAGGGCTTAGGGTCGCACTATTTGCGAGGCTTGTAGAAGAAATCGTCGGAATTGACGTTGGGGTTATTGCGGACGGTTGTTACGTAACAACCGTCCGCAATACTAAATTGAGTATTCCGGACGGTTGTTTTGTAACAACCGTCCGGAATACTTGGTGTATTGTGGACGTTTGTTACATAACAATCGTTCGCAATACTAAATTGAGTATTCTGGACGGTTGTTTTGTAATAACCGTCCGGAATACTTAGGTGCATTGCGGACGGTTGTTACATAACAACCGTCCGCAATACGTTGAGTATTCCGGACGGTTGTTTTGTAACAACCATCCGGAATACTTAGGTGTATTAATGCTAAATTGAGTATTCCGGACGGTTGTTTTGTAACAACCGTCCAGAATACCTAAAATAACGCTTCAACCCTAAAAAGAAAAAAGTAGAACACAGATCATCTATCGCTTAAAATCCCCAAATCCTATCTTCCACATCTGCGATCTTAGCAACGATTCCATCTCCAACTTTGTCATCTATTTTTCTCCGGCACCAATCCACCTCCTTCATCTTTTTTTCTCAAGTTATTAAGCCCCCTTCCTCTTCGCACCTCTCATTCTCTATTTTTCACCTTCGTGTCTTTTTGCCGGAATCGCCACCTTCGTCTCACTGCCATTTATGTGCTTTCTTTTGAGAGGTTGAGAGGGAAAGACAAAGAGAACTTCAAGGACTGTTGGAGCATCGAGC
>CATIWQ010453151.1:0-17682 GCA_949673415.1 Euphorbia schlechtendalii | reverse complement strand
AATATATCTATTTATATTTATATTTGTTATTCCCTCTAGCTGGTAGCATAGACAAAGAGTGATGGGAGATGCATAACAAATTGAAAAACTAATAAAAAATTTTATAAAGTAGAATAAGATTTGTTTAATTATTTATTATTTGTTATTGCCTATAGTTTTTTAATTATTGATACTGTTAATTAAAACAATCAAATTATTGGTTTAATAATTGCACCAAAACACATAAAAAAAATTATTTACGCTATAATGAAAAAACGGTTTGAAAAGTTTTGGAACACTTATCATAAACATCAGTAGTATATATTTTGTTGAGGAAAAGTGGAAACTAAAAAGACATTTTTCTTAATTACGAGCAAATATGACTGAGAATAACGGTACATATTAACAATTAATGAATTAAAATTAAATACTATGTACCTATTCCGGTAAATACCATGTTTTCCATCCAAAATTTTGCAAATGACTATTTTGAAAATGAAAAAGATACATGTGTGAAACTGGATTAATTTAGAAAAAAAACTTAATACATCAATAGGAACTTGTCCCATAAAACATACTGTTTTCCTGAATTTTGAAAGTGATTTCGTAACTAACTCAATTTTAAAAAAGTGTACCACTTTACTTTCTGCTTCAACTTCTGATTGGATAGAGAAAATCAGAAAAATCACATCTTAGAAAAGTCAATCCAACCAAAAACTGACTCGTGACTTTGAAGGAGCAAAGTGGTGCAGTTTTTGAAAATTAGGGGATGGATCCACGGAATCACTTTGAAAGTTCAGAAAGGTAGTGGGTTTTTGAGACAAGCTTGTAACAACACAATGAAATAGTATGCAGGTTTTAATTCATAATTTAAAAAAAAATGATTGAACAGCTCTTTTCTTAATCAACAAAATGTTATATTTCAAACATTTGCATGGTTATTTGATGGAGAAAAAAAACAGAAATTTCTTTTAACATTTTTTAGTGGAGTACCATTTTAAAAAATTTCTAAGTGATACATTCACAAAGTGGGTGGGATAATCAGAGTTCGAATCTTGGCATTTACAATTGCTTCAAAAAAAATAATAATAAAGAAAATCATACCTCACCTTAACCGAATGTGGACTAGAACCTATAACCTCTAAAATCATATAATCATGTGTCAACCACTAGGCTAAGTTGCCATAACATAATATTTTAAATTTTTTTGTCATGGTAGAATTTGAAGAGATTATTATGCCTACCACTCATTTAGTGGGTTATTCTAATTATATGATTGCTTTAGTTAGATTTTCCACTAGAAAATCATGATGTAATACAATAAGCTAATTATTTTCCACCATACTATTAATATATATCTAGATTAGGTCATAATCAAAATTTGATAAAACAATTTTTACACAGAAACAAAAATATTTCCAAAAATTAAACAATTGTTAAGAGGGCAATGGTTTAGAAACAATCGACAATAATCCTACATGTATTGATATTACGCGTGAAAATTGCATATAATTAATTAATTCATTTTATTAATACATCGGAATTAGCGATTTTTAGTTGAACTTTGCAAAACGTTTTGAAAATTTTGTTAAACAATGACGTAACATGAACTTGGATTAATGATCCGCCTTTGTGTGTTGCCAATTTCTTCTCTTCTCATTGATATCTTCCTTTTCTTAAAAGAAGTTGTTATTTCAAGTTAACTTATTTATTAATAAACATATGTATTAATTGTGGAAAAGAAAATAACATATTGATTACTTCTTTATTAGGTTTAAAAGTAGTGATTTGGTTTATGAATTAGGAAAAAAGACACATATATGATTAATAATTCATTTAATGCAGATTTTGAAATTTAAATTAAGCAGACAATGAGTAATTATCTACAAAGGGCCTACTAAATTATGAGAGAAAATGAAAAGAAACTAGCACAAACATATCGTCAAAAAGCTTTCTTCAACTAAACAAAAATTAATTAATGATTTAATTGAGAAAGAGACAATCCCCTTATATCTCCTCACTCTTTGTCACACCCCACCATATTATTATGATCTACAGAACTTTGCATATCAGGATCCATGTTTATTAGTTAGAGGATAAGTATAGAAGTATAGTTACATAAATGTTTATAACTATAGTTGTAAGATTCAATAACTCATATCTGTAAAAGAAAATTTGGTAGAAAAACATGACAGTGTACAAAGTATTATGTATAAATTACTGTTGGTCGAAAATTTACTTAGCATATAATAATCATTAAATATGATATGGTTAAACTTAAAATATATATTCCGTGGTTTAACTTATTTTAAAAAATATGCTTTGTGAATTTTTTAAAAAATTGATATGTGATTTGTACCGTTAGTAAAAAAGAATTATTAATTTTAAATTAATTTTTTAAGTTTAGGTAATAAAAATACAATAACATTAATGATAAAATTTAGAACTTTTTGAGAAAAACAAATATTTTTTTGATTTAAATGTGATGGTAGCTTTAAGAAAATAATAATAAATTGAAATTTTTTAAAATTACTATAACTCAAATTTTGATGTATAATTCTTAAATAATATGTTTAAATTATAGAAATATTTTTATTAACTAACATGTATTCTCTAACACTATTATTTTTAGTGATAATATTTTTTTTATTTTATTATAAATTATAAATTACATGACATGTTTTTTTAAAATAAAATATTTTTTTTAAATGAATGAAATGAATGAAACAATTTTTTTTTTTAGTTTTTACTATATAATATGTAATGTAATTCAACCACGTAGGTGCACCTTCACATGCCATTGTTGCGAATGATTTTTGGGTTCCAGCTGTGAAATTGAATTCTGCAGTCAATCACGACCACACGATTGTGAGATTAGTTATGTGATTTGGTTCAGTGGAAAGGGCAGTCAAGGGCTGTGATCTTAGGATGCAGAGATTCATGAGATCAATAGTTGAGGTTGGTGGGTCTTATTGTTGGGCCCCATATGTTAGATATTGTCTTTTGAGATATCTGACTTTTCAACAAGGTGGGTGTTGACCTGTGCTACACGACACTACTACAGCAGTTGAAATTTTAATGCATATTGCATTATGGTGTTAATTGATATTAATATTTGACTAATGTAATGATTGAATGGTTAATTCTTTTTATATGAATTTTAGGAGCTACACTTGCCTATTTGCCACCTATTTCTATATTTCTGCATCCTAAATAGCCTCAAAGCTTATATGGCACTAGTAGACTCTGCAACTGTTATTTGGAATTTTCTTTTTCAAAAAAGTACATATATCTTTAGATTGTCCACAATTCTAACTCGCTAATATAATTTGTATCGGACTATATTTATGTGCTTTGTTGCTTACACTGTGGCGTCCCTACTGAATTTTTTATATGCTGGTTTTGTAATTATATAGCATTTCTTATTTCTTTTTTAATAGAGCATGCCACTATAGTCTAAATATATAGGAAAAAAGAGATAATGCATCTTTCTCTTTTTTCTTTTCTTAGTATATAAAGTGTTTAAACTATCTGTTATGGTAAATGCCAAATGGTGAAACTCATTAGTGCAACGATAATTTTATTATTTTCTGGTGTGCTGCATGAATACTAGATATTGGATTGTACAATAAATTTGGTTACTCTAATAAATTGTATTGTTTTTCAAGTAGCTAGTTTTGCATTTGGTTAGAGAAGTTGGTGCACACACCCAGGAGAACTAGTGATTGGCATGCAGCAAATAATGTCAAATAGGAATAACAAAATCAATGGCACGCTAACAACTGCTGTCTCTGTCACTCTCAGACAAATTCATATAACAGCTGATTTTCCATTTCAGCTTTTTCTTTTTCATTTTCTCCTCTCTCTCTCTCTCTCTTTTTTTCACTTTCTTTCCTTTTACTTTCTTTCTTTTTTCACCTACACACTTCTATTCGAGTTCAGATCATAAAATTGCTGCTGTTTGGTTCAGCATTCTCTAACTTATTCACTCATAAGGCACGTGTACCGATACTAAGCTGCATTTCGAACCCTTGTTTTTATTGAGATCGATTCAACTTACGTACAAAATTTACAAATTTTATGCATAAAATGAATTGAAATGAATTCTTTCCAGAATATTATTATTCCATATACACATTCAACACACCAAAAAAGTAAACCATTTGACAATAACCATTTTATATTACATGTAGGTTTTTTTTTTCTGTACAATTCAAAATGACAACTTGAGAGCATGATCTAAGCACAACAACATCATATGACTACACACTACCACAAAATACAGTCACAACTTTATAGCTACTTAATCGTGTTTATACTTTCAAAGCGAAAGTCGTAACCGCGAAACAATGTACTTGGTGTTGTAGTGATGTGGTCAACTCGAGTTAACCTTTGGTTCTAATAATGGTGATGGTGCCTCTCCCTTGAGTGTGGATTCTAGTAAGAGCAACAACAGCTTTCCCCGAAAGACCAGGCCCAGAAACCGAGACACATGGCCTGCATGCAAAGTCCCCAACGGGGTGTCTAACCGGCCTTGTCGGGGGCATTAAGATCCTTTCATTGATGTCATTTATGGTTATATCCCCATCTATTCCTCCTGGTTTGACCAGTGCAAATGGGTAAACTACTCTTTTTATCAATGATCTCTTTTTTCTCTTCTTATCATTGTGATCATTACCTATTCATTAAACATTTGAAAAAAAAAGTTAATCACTAATCAAAGTAATTAATGTTGGATTCTACAATTAATTGAATTTGTTATATATACCAGAAACATGATAGGAGGACTTAGGATTGGGTGAATTTTTGCATGAAGAAGATGATGAATCAAATGTTGTTTCTTGGAGTGATATTTCTTCATTTTCGGGTGTTTCTTGGGCTCCATTAACACTACTTGTAATTTGGTTTACACAGCTGAAATTCTCAGTCTCATTCCAGTAGCTCTGAACAACATGAAAACCACCAAAGTTAAAGAAAGAAAAAAAGCTTGTAATAATTGAAAAATAGGAAAAAAAATTACAATTACCTCGGCGAAGTCTTTGGATAGCATGGTTTGGTCAACATCGTCGTTGCTGAGCGCAAAACGTCTTCGTTTAGAGCGGTCATTGAATTCGAGGAAGGCGTCTTCTAAGTATCCAGTGGAAAAATCGGATTGAAGAGATGAGAAAAATGGGGAAGAACAAGTTCCATCCATAACTGCAAATAACATAGAACAACAAATTTTTTTCAGACCAAAACGGATTATGAAATGGAAAAATTAATGAAAGAAAGTGCACCTAAAGACATGTCTGAGTTGAGAAATCCAATGTTTTGAAGATCCCAGCAAGGAAGTGTAGTATAGGCCATTATAAGTAGTAGTGGGTTGGTCTAGTATACCAAAGTGATGGGAGCAATGACTCCTATTTATGTACCAGTCGTCCAAAAGAAAAAGAGAAAAAGAATTAGATGATTTTAGAAGTAGTCGGTCAACGGCCACAAGAGAATAAAGGAGAAAGCAAATAAGTGTGCATTGGGAGGAAATCATAGGAGAGGTCCCGATATTTTGACGTGAATTTTGAATTTTTTTTGCATATTTTTTTTTTTTTTATCATGTGTACAACTCTTAAATTTATTAATTGTATGAATTCCGTAAACACATCACACAAAAAATGTGACAAGTTCAAAATCCACATCAAAATACTGAAATGTCCCTATAAAAGCCTATAGAGGTGAAAGGAGAGGGGATCATATTGGTGCTAGCCCCACCCCAATCGCCTTATATTTTTACAATGACACATCTTACAAGGAATATAGAAAATATCACATCTCATTTAGCACGAATTCGCCAGAATATATTTTTATGTTTAGATTTGCGATAATGAAAGCAAGGTCGATCCCAAGATATCAAAAGCATGTATTGGGATATGAAAAATATGGGAATGGTTTGTTAAAAAATTTCTATGGCAATTATGATATAATGTTAAAAGGGGGGCCAAATAATTGCAAAGTACAATGATAGCAACATGTTGGTGTTGTTGTTTGTTTTTGTGCATGAAAATAAAGAAATTAAAATATGGACCAAATATATGGTTAGGACGAATACAAATTCAAATTTCAGCTTTTGTTTTTGTTTTCTTTTGTCCATGGCTATAACACTAGCAACTGTTTTATGTTTGTGAAGCTTTTTCTTACATTCTTCGTAGCTAGTCATTGGTGGGGTTAGGTTGTGGTGTGGGTCTAACTTTTTTATTTTTTTGCATGCTGGTTAGGGGTCCATAAAGAGGCCAATTGATTCAATTTTTTTGGACCACCTAGTTACCACACCTTTCTATTGTGGAGTTTGAATGGTCTCAAAATATTACTGTGATTTTTTCATTAAAAAAAAATACTGTGATTTTATATTAAAAAATTGTGGAGTTTGAATGGTCTCAAAATATTACTATGATTTTATATTAAAAAAAAACTTGTGATTTTTTTTTTGTGTTGTACTATTGTTGTTTGTGTTGTTTCATTGTGATTCATGTTTTATCAGATCGATGATTTGCATGTGTTGTTGATATACTGATTATGGTACTCTAATAATATGGAACTTTTCATTATTTTATCAATAGGAAACAACTACTTAAGTTCATCGATCTCTATAGAAAAATTTGGACTTCATACATTTTTGAAATAGTTTTGATATGTTTCCATATATATTTCATATATTTTTGCGACCATGTTTTATCCATTTTGTGATCCAAAAATTTTGGATATAAAATATATACGTATGGATCTCATTTCGAATATAGAGAAGAGAGACAATAATAATATGGTAAAGTGACCAGTTAAAAATTTTCAAAATTAATGAAAAACTGAGTGATTTTTGGGTAATTTTGCCAAAATGTTAATGTCCGGAATTAAAACATAGGCCCATTGACAGCTGGTATTTTCTTCTTTGTTAGGTGTTAAATCTTTTCAATGATTATTTATTTTTGATGCTATTGTTTTTGTCAAATGCAGTGAAGCGAAAAATTGAAGCAGAAACTTAATAATATTGTTATTTTTATAAAATGGGAACTGTTGGTTGGTTAATTGGTTGGGATGGATATAATTACACTTCCTTTTTTCCCATTGATTTTGTATGGAATTCAAATCTTAAAAATTTCATACTGTCTGCTTAGAATAAAAATCTGGTGTCAAACAATGAAAATGAGCGAAATTGTAGATACTCATGTGCCACCTTCGAGGTTCAGAAGAGAAGGTAGGCAACCGAGTGGGACAATTGTGCCACTCTAGTAAAACGTTTCACTTTTGGAAACAAATATTGTATTAATATTAGTATTAATATAGATATTATTTAATATTGTATTAATATTAAATAACATATAATATTGATCGCTGTTAGGTGGTTTGAGATGGAAATTATTAAAGGTTGGAATTGGAAATTTAAAAATGTAATTTTGTCGCAATATTATTAGTATTATTTTGTATTTTTAAGGTGTGGGTTCGATTAGATAATTTACCTTGTGCTTTCCGGGAGAGGGCGTATTTTATGATATATAGCACGATGTATCGAAATTTCCCTTCGTTTTAATAGGTATACGGTTTCAGGAGAGTTTGGTCATTATGCTCGAGTTTTGATAAAATATTAATTTAGCCAAACCATTGAAGGATCAAATTCAACTTGACACTGATTTAAAAAAGCTTTGGGTATCAATGAAATATGAGAACGTTCCTGCTTATGAACTTCATGTCAAGCTATTGGTCATGTAGCATCAATGAAATATGAGATCACGAAGCATTGGAGGTCTAACTCTAGTGGTTGGTAATAATAATGATCTTGGAAAGGAAGCTCGACAGTGGGGTGATATGACATATTTAGAGGAATTTAAAGATGATGGTATTGATATTGATGAATTGGAGGTAGCGCAAGTAAATAAGATAAATATTTCAGTTTCCAGGTGAGGATAGACATTTTCAAATTGATCAATTGGAAGTTACGGAACAAGCAATGACAAATACTCCATTCAAGGCTCCAATGACATGTACAAATGTAACTTTAGCGCAATATGATGATAATGATGATCGACAATTGGTTAAATCAAATTCTAGTGGAAGTAGAAGGAGTTGTAAGGTGGATATTCCCGTTATTGAAAGGTGTCGCATTCTTCTTATGAAAGTTATCAACACGAGGCTAATGAGGGTGTTATTATTCCGCGTCATCCGAATTTCTATTCCAAAAAAGAATAATGTTTTCTGTGGCTAATCTTCAACAAGCTTAGCGCACACGTAGAAAACCTGACAAATACTCTTCATCCTGACATGGAGTTATGCACTTCTTGTATTAGATTGTTTTAAGCTTTAGCTTTTATCTTGTTCTCTTTTTCTTTCCTGTACTTTTTTCCTTTAGAATAAAATTAGAGTTTGGCTATACGGTTCTAACTTCATTTAAAAATATTAAATCATACATATGATGTGTTTTTATATTATTAATATGTTAAATTGTTAACTGGCCAGAATTTATGTTGGTGATCACCCTATCATAATACTTACACACTAGCTACGTCGTGGATGTTTATTTGATATTTTTTTTTATCATAAACTATGATCCTGGTCTCTTCAATTTCTGAAAGCTGAACTAAACTAAACTTAATTGAATTGAACTTAACTAAACTGAATTTAACTGAACTGAACTTATTTCAGTGTAAATTTATAACTACAGCTAAACTGAACTTAATTTAACTTAACTAAACTTAACTTAACTGAACTTAACTGAACTTAATTGAATTGTAGTCGAAGAGAACATGACCTATATGAAATGAGATGATTATATAGAAAATTAGAAATCAGACGATTTGTGAATTATTTCAACTTTATTTATCCTAGTACGTCCACAAAAATAAATTACATACTATTTGTCTACAAATGTTAACTTTAATTATTTAGGCGTGAAGCATCGTTATTAATACACCTAGTATCTGTAATGTAATGATTATAAACCAAAACCAATAAAGCAAACACAAGAACACATCGATTTTTACTTGGTGCCCTCGGCTTAGACTTATATTGCATGTCAAACACTATTATGAGGTAATCCAAGGATCCAAGAGAGAAAGCTTTATTAAGTTGCTTAACCGCCAAAAAAGAATATAGAGTCTGAACCCTAGAATTCTAATAAACTCAGAAAAAATATACAATCGCTTAACATCTAAGGAAAATGTAAACACAGGAATCAATATACAACACATCACACCTCTTTCTAAGGTAGGAAGGAGTATATATAACCTAACAGGAAGCAAGTTGCAGGTAATTGCCTTGCCCTCTCACCCTCTAAGTTTTCGCCACGAACGCATCAACCTCCAGCCACTTGATTGTAACAAAACTAGATCAAACGTTGGAGATCTTATAGGGGAGTTGCAGAGAACGGGAAGGGAAAGAGAGAAAAGGGAAACCCAAAAGATACCATGTTTTGAATTAAACCCTAATGGACGCATACAAGGACTTATATAGTCCTACACAATGGGCCTCACAAATGGGCTAAATTACAAACCGGGCTTACAACAAAGCTTACTAAAATAACTGAATATACACTTAAGCAGAAATGGACATATAAAAGCCACTCTAATCCTAACATTCTCCACCTTGGCCATTATGCCTTCTCAACAAAGCTCTCTTCAATCTTGAATTGGGATATCACCAATCTCAGAACATGGTGGCACCATTTGACACAAAATCAAATGATACAACACCAATCTTCACAAGTGCATCCTAAAATTTATCAACATAAACCAGTTTAGTGAAAATATCAGCAGGATTTATACTTATATGTATTTTATTCACAAAAACAGAAACACTAGCCACAATATCTCGCATAAAATTCAATTTAATGTCTATATGCTTGGTTCTCTCATGAAAAACAACATTCTTGCATAATTATATGGCTGATTGGGAATCAAAATTCACCTCAACTAAGCTAGGACTAATCCCAAGTTCAGAAACTATGCCTTTCAACCAAAGAAACTCTTTAATAACCTTAGTTAATGCAATATACTTAGCTTCTGTAGTTGATAAAACAACTACATGCTGCAGGCATGATTTCCAACTAACAAGATTGTTCTCTACTATGAAGCAGTAGCCTGATGTAGACCTTCTCTTGTCTAGATTAGCTGCATAATTTGAGTCACAATAGCCAACAACAGACACATCTTTATTTTCATGTGATTTATAGGTCAAACACAAGTCATAGCTACCTTTAAGATATCTTGAAAGCCATTTAACAGCAGACCAATGAGATTTATTTAGGTTACTCATGTATCTACTGATTAAGCTAACAGCATAAGCAATATCTGGCCCAGAGCACACCATACAATACATAAATGAGCCTACGACATTTTGTTAGGGAATTCTAGACATGAATTCTGATTCCTCTCTATCTAAGGTTGTAATAGGAAAAAGTTTAAATTGTGCACCGATGGGAGTGTTAACAGATTTATTGCAATCTAACTCAAAATTCCTTAGGACTTTTTTCAATGTATTCCTTTTGAGTTAATCTTAAACAGCCCTTACTTTTATCTCTTAATATATCAATCCCTAAGATTCTTCTAGCAGCACCTAAGTCTTTCATATCAAATTCAGTATTGAGTTTTATTTTCAGTTTATCAATCTCAGTTTTGATTTTACAGGCTATCAACATATCATCAATATAGAGAAGCAAATAAATGTAATCACCACTTTCAAGTTTGCAGTAATAAACACAAGGATCAAATTTACTTCTATTAAAGTTCAGATTTAGCATAAATTGATCAAACCTCAAGTACCATTGTCTAGGAGATTGTTTAAGACCATATAGGGATTTAATCAACTTACAAACATGATTTTCTCTTCCTTTTACAGAGAAACCTTCAAGTTGAGCCATGTATATCTCATCCTCAAGATTTTCATGAAGAAAATCAGTCTTAAGATCAAGTTGTTCAAGTTCTAGATCAAATAAGGCAGTAAGAGACAAAATTAACCTAACGGGCATATGTTTAACTACATGAGAGAAAATTTCCTGATATTCAATGCCCTCAACTTGGGCAAAACCTTTAACCATAACTCTGGCTTTAAACCTTTCATTCTGAACTCCTGGAATGGTAGGTTTCCTTTTAAAGATCCATTTACAACCTATAACTTTCTTGTTTACAAGTTTGGGAACAAGAACCCAAGTTTTATTCTTTTCATGTGAATTCATTTCATCATTCATAGCCTTATACCATTTAGGCCAATCACTTCTGAGTCTAGCTTTTGAATAAGATTGAGGTTCATTAAACAGATTGTTTAATCACAGAGGTATAGTTGCAATCATATAGAATGAAGTAATTGAATCTAGATGGGAGCCTAATGTTTCTCCTAGGTCTCTCATTTAAAGTTTCAGGATTCTGAATATCAACTTGATCTTCCAAGTTATTTAGAGGATCATTATTGAAATCACCTTCATTATTCTGATTTAAAACATGTTCCTCTTGTTGAGGTTGGTTATTAATCTGATTGAGCTTATCGAGCTCCACCTCAAACATTATTCTATCTTGTTGTCTATTACTGGATTGACACTTATTTAACATAGGAAATTCATTTTCATTAAACACAGCATCTTTACTAATGAAAATCTTATTCTCAATGATAGAAAAACATTTGAAACCTTTAACACCAGTGAGATATCCTATGAATATACATTTTTTTAATCTGGGCTCTAATTTAAATTCCAAGTTATGAACATAAGCAGCACATCCAAACACTTTAAGGTGATTATAACTGCATTTTCTATCATTCCATAATTCATTAGGACACTTAAAGTTAATAGAAGAGCTAGGAGTTCTATTAATCAAACAGTAGGCTGTGGAAACAGCCTCAGCCCAAAAAGAAGCATCAAGACCAGACTCATACAACATACATTTGACCTTATTCAAGATAGTTCTATTATATCTTTCAGCTAGCCCATTCTGTTGAGGTGTGTAAACACATGTTCTATGTCTAGTGATTCCATTAAGACAGAAATCATTGAACTTGTTATTGATAAAGTCTAGGCCATTGTCAATCCTCAAAACTTTGATTTTAAGGGTTTTAACATTTTCAATTATATTTTTCCAATCAACAAATTTATCAAAAACATCATATTTATTTCTCAGAAAGTATACCCATACCTTTATAGAGTAATTATCTATGAAACTCACAAAATACTGGTTTCCAGACATAGACATAGGTACATAGGATGATCCCCAAAGATCACTATGTATATATTCAAGACATTGATTAGAACTACTATGAGCAAAGCTGAAACCTTGCCTATAGGATTTTCCCATTATGCAGGTCTCACGAGTGTCTAATGATAGAGAGCTAGGTAAATTTAAGCTACCTTGCTTTTGCAAGCTTATCAGACCTTTCAGGCCAATGTAGCCAAGTCTTTTATGCCATAGAGTAGCTTTATCACTATGGGAAACATGGTTAATAGTTCCAACATTCACATTTCCAAGAAAGTAATACAAGCCATTACAAAGGATACCAATAAAAATTTCTTGATTATTCCTTGTTACAGTTATAACACCATTTTCAACTTTATAGGAGAGACCCTTTTTATCTAAATGGCTAAGGGATATCATATTCCTTTTTAACTTTGGAATATGCCTAACATCACTTAGTTCAATTATTTTTCCATTTTTACAGATCAGTTGAACTTTTCCCACACCTAGGATGTCACAATGGGAATCATATCCCATTAAGACCTTTCCTCCACTGAATCCCTCATATTCAGTGAACCAATCCCTTCTTGTGGTCATATGAAAGGTACATCCAGAATCTAGAATCCAGGATTCTAGATTCTTAACATGACTTATAGTTAAAGCTTCAACTTCACTGTCTTCAACAGTGTTATTGACAGCACCAGGGTTGGGATTATTCTGTTGCTTTAATCTAAGTCTACAAAACCTTCTTATGTGACCCTTCTTATGAAAATAAAAATAGGTTACATCTTTATAATGCTTGGTTTTGTTAAACTCAACTTGATTACAACTATCATGATTAACACTAGGACTAGCATTTTTCTTTTTCCCCCTTTTAGACTTCTTAGTTTCTCCTTTAGGTTTAACATTTAGGACCTCTTGAGTCTGACCCTTAGCTTTAGGCTCAATTTTAAGTTCCAATTCCCTTAATCTTAATGCATCAACAATGTCTTTTACTTCTAAGTGTTCTCTACCATATTTTAAAGCACTTTTAACTTCCTTATACATATCAGGTATTGAACTTAGAAGTAACATAGTTTGATTCTCTTCTGAGAATTTTTCATTAGCGCATTCAAAATCAAAAATGAGCTTTTGGAATGCATCCAAATTCTCATTAATGCCCTTTGAAGAATTCATTTTAAAACTGAATAATTTTTCTTTACGATAAGACACTCTAGCTAGGCCCATAGTCATGTATAACTACTCAAGCTTTAACCAAAGCTTTGGAGCATCATCAGCCTCTCTGACTTGCCTTATTATAGGGTCAGAAAGGTTCAAGAGCATGGTGGAATATACCAATTCCATCATGTCTTGTTTTTCAACAAGATTTAAGTTAGTGGGTAAAGAAACTATGCCATGTAAAGTCCCTATAACACTTTTGTTGAACCAAAATAGCTTTCATTTTACTTTTCCAAATAGTAAAATCACCTTTTCCATCAAAATTTTCAAGACTCACTCTAGTTATAGACATGTTCACATAACCAATACAGACAAGAAACACCACAAGACTATCTAGATAAAACACCTTGAGCAGAGCAATTCTAATAGAGACTATAGCCTAGTTTCTATTACGAAAATAGATTATTAGCAATGCTATAGGAGAAATTCACAATAAGAGAGAAAAAAAGGCAATTCAGACAAGGATCTCTCATACAAGACAAAGAATTTTTTAAACAAGATTATCTAGATGCTTAGCAAAAGACCAGACATATCAGCTTAGATCATTCATATCATTTTCTTTCAAAGTAAACAAGATCAACTTATGAACAACATATCAAGCTATAGAGTATAACAAAGAAAGATAAGAATAAGGAATTTTGAATACTTACAGTGGAAGTCTTCTTTTAACAGTGATAATAGGAGAGGAGTTTATAGAAATTTACCTCACAGCTTTCCTTGACCAAGAATCCGATGGAAAAGACAAGATCCACACAGGTTCCAAGGAATCCAGCCAAAAATAATAAGAATAAGAAGCTTGTAAGAATTCAGAAACAATCAAATAAAATCACACAAAGGAGATATCAATCAAGCGATGTGTTAGACTAACAGAAGGCAACAAGTAGAGTTTATAACGCAGGCAAAACTTGAATTATCTAAAGATCTATCAAGTTTATCAGAAATTGCAAATTGAGGAAATTCTTTAAAGAATCTTTAAGATTGATTTTAAAAACCTTAGTTTCTAAACCAGAAACTCTTTTGAAGAAGATTTTTCAAGAACAATCAATCGGATCAAAGATATATAGTATACTCATAAAACAAAGAATTTCTTAAGAGAACGATTTTCAAATCTATCAGGAACACAAAAACGAGCACTCTGATACCAGATGTAATGATTGTAAAACAAAACAAATAAAGCAAACACAAGAACACATCGATTTTTACTTGGTTCCCTCTGCTTGGACTTATATTGCATGCCAAACACTATTATGAGGTAATCCAAGGATCTAAGAGATAAAGCTTTATTAATTTGCTCAATGACCAAAGAAGAATATAGAGTCTAAACCCTAGAATTCTAACAAACTCAGAAAAACTATACAATCGCTTAACATCAAAGGAAAGTATAAACACATGAATCAGTATACAACACATTGCACCTCTTTCTAAGGCATGAAGGAGTATATATAACCTAATAGGAAGCAAGTTGTAGGTAACCGCCTTGCCCTCTCACCCTCTAAGCTTTCTCCATGAACGCATCAACCTCTAACCACTTGATTGTAATAGAACTTGATCAAACGTTGGAGATCTTATAGGGAAGTTACAGAGAATGGGAAGGGAAAGAGAGAAAAGGGAAATCCAAAAGATATCGGGTTTAAAATTAAATCCTAATGGACGTATATAAGGACTTATATAGTCCTACACAATGGGCCTCACAAATGGGCTAAATAATACAAACCAGGCTTACAACAAAGCTTACTAAAATAACTAAATTTACATTTAGGTAGAATTGGACATATAAAAGCCACTCTAATCCTAACATGTAACCTCTCCCCATTATTATCGTTCTTTAAGGTATCTTTCTTCGCCTTCTAGTCATTGTTTACTCATATAAACGTATTCATAAATAGAATTATTATCGCCTTTTAACCATATACATTGGGACTCCTTGATATTTGGGATGAGAAATTATACAAAGAATCAAGTATTTAATACTCATATCTCACATGCAGGATATGTGTTCCAAAATATTATTAAATGAGGGATTTTATTTTTTCTTTTTTATTGTCATTTGTATATTTTCAATGTGTTTTTTCTTTAAGTTTTTTATTACTGCCCCTATTAATTTGTTCAACTTTCAAGATAATTATATGTCAATCTCCAATAACAAAAGAAGACTATAGGAATCAATATTTAAACACTAGCAAATAATTTTTATTGAACATATTAATGAAGTCTTGAAAATTGAATATGAAATTTATGAAAGTGTAAATTAGTAAATCACCTCATTCGGTTAATTGTTATCTTAAAAACTGTGAATTAGTTAAAAGGTAATATTTAGTAATATGAGGGAGTATTAATTTCTATTATTTTAATTTATTTTGGGACATATGTTATACATGCAAGAGATGAGTATTAAATACTCCATTTTTGTATAATTTACCCTTTGGGTTCAAAAGTTTCAATTATCTACTTGATTTTGGAAAAAATGCATTAGTTTATCCTTGGATCGACTTATGTAAGTTTCTGGTTAATTTGACTTTTTAAATATCTTTATTTTCGCTCCCATCATAATAAACACACGCTGTGGGGTACAAAGTGGTTCACAATTTGTAAAATTAATCAGTTATTTGTAACACTGAAAACTTCACAATGCATCAAACATTTAAGGCCATTCATAGTCTCCAGTTCATTTAGCAAATAATAAATTTTTTCATTTGGTAGGTTCATATTTTAAAAAATGAAGTACATAATGATTTGGGTCACATTAATACAAAAAAAGTACGAACTTTGGGCAACAAATAGCCAAAGCAAATTGGAAAAGTACTAACAATGACTTAACAATCAATATGGCATAGGAATAAACATCTACTCATTCAAAATTCTCTATTTCACTTATTCTCTTTTCTAATGATGGTCAGAGTTACATAAATTTCAAAAGGACTATTCTTAATTACTCTTTGAATTCTTGCAATCTCTATTAAATTCTGTAGCTTACATCATGTTGTTTTGATAATTAATGTTTGGCCAAAACCCAACAAGTACTAATTAATATCAATTCACCCATACATGGATGGGAAGATAATGTCGAAAAATCTAACCGGGAATTCGGACTCGAATCCCTGAGATTAACTTAATTATGAACAACAATATTAAAATTCAGTTTTGATTTGAATCGTTCAAACAAATATAAACTAGGTTATCTTCTACAGCAATTCATCAGCTCGAGCTCATTTAAAAATGCAAACATAGTATTAACCAGAATTGAGTCCCAACATATATATCTAATAGGGGGTTGTTATGAACCAGAACCTACATAAGCTCGGAATTCGGATAAAAAATGACAAAGATAAACCTTATCTTAGCTCGAGGCTCATTGAGCTTGGTCACTTTGGCTCGAGACAAATTGGCTTGGGTTGAGAATTTGTGAGCCTAAGTGAGCCTTCTATAACGATCGAGGAAAGATAAGATAAATGGCAATCTATCAATTGATTCTTTAAATAACAATATATGACAAATGTTTTGTAGTAATACTCCGCAAGTTTACAAGTATCTTCAACTTGTATAACAAAAAAAAGAGGAAACATAGTTGAATACCTATATTTTGTTTTCATATATTGTTGTTTTAGTTTGATTATTAAGAAAAACAGAAAAATATCAAAGTAAAACATTTTAGTGGATGAGCTTGACATTGATACTAAGTTTTAGTGCTATGATAGAATTGCAATTAATTTTACAGGGGAGAGCAAAGTTTCAATAAAATTGTGACTTGATGGAGTAAGACTAGTGGCATTCCAACGGCTGGATTAGAGCAATTGTCACAATTGACCACCCTTAGCTCCGCCTTCCTTGTTGATATTCTTAGCCTTGTGTTTTTGTGCATGTTGCAAGCTCGAACAATTCTTTTTATTATTAAGCTTGATTAACTCGATCCAAGCCCACCCAAAAAACATAATTTAATTGATTTATATAAAACGAAATTATTTTATTAAAAATGCAAATACAATTTATGAATACTTTGTCTTGACACTCATTCAAAATATTATAATCTCCTTATTTTTTGGCAGTCAAGACCGAATTTAATTTATCAAGCAATTTCCAAGTGCATTCATTCATACTGGATGTGAGGCTCGGAACCAAACTTCCATGGTAACAATTCATTGATGTATAATGCTCTACCAACGAAGCTTATTCCATTGGTTAAAAAGTTTAGCTACAAATATTATAAAACCGGTGTCTTGATTAAAGCGTTTAGGCTTGTCTATGTGAAAACATTGAGTTAGGTGGGGCGGCATATAGGCAAAATTAAATTTGATAAAAATCGCCTAAATCC
>CATIWQ010453129.1:0-31385 GCA_949673415.1 Euphorbia schlechtendalii | reverse complement strand
CCAAGATTTACCTAGTATCTACATTTGCATAAAAAACAACTACATACCACGTGAAATCTTTTATATGAAGTATAAAAATGACTAAAACTATAGTGTTTATTGTATAAAATTATGATGATAATAAGTGTAATTATACACTTATCAGTATAACCAGTATTGTCCACGCATCATTTTGCACATTTTCACTATTTTTTCATAGAATTCCACTTTAGTTCATTTTAATCCCAAGATTTACCTAGTATCTGCATTTGCATAAAAAACAACTACATACCACGTGAAATCTTTTATATGAAGTTTAAAAATGACTAAAACTATAGTGTTTATTGTATAAAATTATGATGATAATAAGTGTAATTATACACTTATCAGTATAACCAGTATTGTCACACGAACAGAGCGGAGGGATAGAGAGAATACCTGACTGATGTGGTCGGTGACTTCCCGCTTTCAATTGGTGATAAAATAGGCCTTCCTTTCTGGCGCCGTATCTTTGTATGGTTGTTCGTTTCTTTCTTCGGAATTCTTAGATACTTGGTGCCCCTTGTGGGGGGTTTACTGTTTCTTTCTACGGTATTCGTGTTGTAGTCGGCAACCGTTTCATTCTTCGGTTGATAAATGAGGCTGTTTCTTTCTTTAGCCGTCGAGATAACCGTTTTCTTCTTCGATTATGTTTTGAATTTCCTTAAGATGTTGACTTGTTTCCTGTAACAAATCAGAAAAAAAAGAAAATAATGTTAATACATTTTACGATGTATGTTTTAGTTATTTGATTAAGTTTATGCGGAGCAAAAATTTTTACCCCTTCAATCAAAAATTAAAACATTGAGGAATAAATGAATTAAATGAGTTTGAGGAATATCGGGGGTATCCCGTGCATCGTTCCGTAGTGTTGGGAGGCTTCCATTGTAAAATAATAAAATAAACAGATAGGTGGGGCACACTTATTTTTTTTATAAATATGGTTCCACCTTCTTTATTCTTTCACTTTTCATACTCTTCCTCTCTCTCTAAACACTTTTGCTCTCTCTTCTCTCTAGCAAACATGTTGTCAAAGGTAGCTGGCATGGGACTCCGCGTCACCCCTAGTCTCACTCCTCAACCTACTGATGATCCCGAAGTATTTTCTGTTGACATTGACGCTGCATATGGTTTGGCGGTGACCGACACTATGCTGGGGTTTACCATTACTTCCCCGATAGATACGCTGGATCATGATTTTCCGGCTCAGCCTCACCTTTCTCGGATCGAGGAATTTGTTAAAAACACTTTTATTTACCGTTTAGGAACTAAACTGATCCTTGAACCATGTCGCGGAATTTTAATCTAGAAATAATTTAAAAAGGCAAATTTAGGTCCGCCGGAATTTTTTTCGACGGAAACCAAGGAAATCCGGTGAGGGCTTGACCCTCGCTAGACTCTCTCGCGAGGGCCTTAAGAGGCCCTTGCCAGAGTCTCTGGCGAGGGCCTTAAGAGGCCCTCGCCAGAGTCTCTAGCGAGGGTCCTTCGGGCTCCCCGCCAGAGATATCTGGCGCGGCCCCGAGGGCTCGTCGAATTTTTTTCAGCGACGCGTCTTGGGGCCCCGGTTACTCCTTTACGTAATATTTTATTTTTTTATTATTTTATTTTATTTATTTATTTTTTTATGGAAAAAAGATTGAAAAATAATCAGACTCAGATTCTAAATTATTTTAGACCCGAGAATATCTGAAGACTTTTTTTGAGAAAAATATTTGAAAATAAAGTTTGGGCCCCAAACATGTTTTAGATTTAAAATTATTTAAGAGAAATTAAAAGAAAAATTATCTTGGTGTTTTTCTCGCTGTTCTCGCGTTTAATAACAAACTGTGTATTATTTGATTTCGTTTGTAATCCCCCACGCTTCATCCCACGGGTGGATATACCACTATCCAGGCATGGTACTGTCACGCCTCTTCTCACCCCGAGCTTATTCAGGCCATCGAGGCCACCGGTTTTGGTCCTCTGGCGCGATCTTTACGGCCTACATTACTGCCGTATGCGACATTGGTTGCGCTTACTCAGAGGTGGTGCGATATTTTGCACACCTTCCATTTCCCGATCAGGGAGGTTACCATTACTCCCTCTGACATTGTAGCAATCACTGGTCTATCATGGACTGGTACTGTGATCTGATTTGACGCCTTTTTAGAGCGAATCTTCAAGGCTCCCACCGCTTGTAACCGTGTCAGAGACTTGCTCGGTGGCGACCCCAGAGGCCGGGCGTTGAGTAACAGCGTGTTGTTTGACTATTGGACGGGCCGATATTCTATTTCCGAGTTTCAGATTCCTCTGTACGTCAGGTCATTTTTGGCCACCTTGTTGAGTGTCACATTTTTCCCGGTCTCGAACAGCGAGATCAACTATGGGTTGATTGAGCCGTTAACGGACTTAGACGGAGTTAGTGGCCTTAACTGGCCAGGGGCGATCTTGGTGCAGACTTATTTTGCCCTTGACTTGGCTGTTCAAGGACGCGTACGGGCGCTGCGTTGCTGTCCCTTGGTTCATCAGGTATTGTTTGTTTACTTTGTGAATTGTTTATCGGTTTTTTGATTGATTAATCTTAATTAACCCCTTTATTTTTATAGGCATGGGCCTTCTTTTATCGGTTCCTTCCCACCCCGCAGTTTGTTGATGCTCCGGAGGATGCTCTGTGTATGACCCGGATTTCTTCATCTTTCGAGGGGGATGTTTTGGATTCTGTTGGCTACTATTAGCATATTTGCAAGTTAACTCTCGAGTAGGTGATGGACCTCGTTTATATCGATATGATCACCCTTTTATCTTTAAATTTATTTTGACTTTGTTGTTCTTTCTTTTCAGTTGGAGTGTAACCCGTAGCGGGGACTTCCGAGCTATCACATGGCAAAGGAGATTCGACGTGACGTGGACCTTCATCGCTTCATCCTTGAGGGGCCCAGGACTCCGTGAGTGGTATCTGGGTGAGCGCATTCAGTTCTGGCGGACTAAGCTAGTGTCTGATAGGCGCATTCCTCCTACGCCTCTCACCGGACTATTTTGGGCGCACTTGGTGATTCCTGATCCCGAGGAGCGGGAGGTACTCTTCGAGGAGCATGGCGTGAGGCTCTTAGGACATCGTGGTGACTACGAGGCCTTTATTCGAGAGAGGCTGCTCCGGCTTCACCTGCCGCCTCAGCCCGAGGAGGCGCATCCCCCTTCTCATGTTAGGGGTCCGAGAGTTGATGGTGGTTCCGGTGCAGGTGCTAGCGGCACTGGTGTGGGATGTCGGGTATGAAATGTGTTAATTATTTTATCCAGGTTGATCCTGTTTCTGACTGTTTATCTATCTTTGTAGGAATTTGCCCGGAAGAGGGTTCGCGTGCCTGACTTGAATGCTGCGACCGGGGATGCGAGTACATCTATAGGCATCATAGAGGGGAGGTTTGCTATTCCCCTTGACTCTACATTATACTTGATGGGTTCTATGGGGACCTCACGGTAGGTGCCCCTTCCCCCGAGCTTCCATACATTGGCTTACGACCCTTCCGACACTACTCATGTGAGTTTTAGATCACCGGCGATCTTTAGGGGTGCCTTGACGTTCGTTTACCCACTCCTTTCCTTTTGCAGGTCGTACGTGAGGAGATGGATTGGGTGGCCCGACATTCTTTTGCATTGAGGTACCTAATGCTTTCATAGGATGGGGTCACACGGGTGCGTCATTTTTCTCGACCTGTCATATGCGATGCATGAAATGTCATGTTTTTATGTACATGAATGTGATTTTCGTGACATGTTTTATGACTGTAGGATATGGCGGCGAGGAGCGTGAAATTCAGCGACGCTACCAGGAGCTCGATGGTCGCTTTCAGTCATTAGATATTAGCCATCAGGGTCTAGATGCTCGCTATCATGGCCTTGAGGCTAGTCACCAGGAGCTGGGAGTCCGTTACCAGAGTTTGGAAGCTAGTCACCAGAGTTTGCAGGCTCAGTATCAAGAGTTGTTATAGCAGAACGACGCGGCAGAGCAGGCTCGAGTAGAAGTGCGAGCATCCACCTCAGGCCTCCACCAGCCTCTTAAGTTTTGATCTCGGTTCCCTACTTGATGACACAGATGTTGGGATGCTCCTCTCTCCGAAATGGGATGCCGGTTTTCTTCACGCTCCCCAGCCTCCTCCTGTGTCCGGTTCAGCGGATGGTGCTCCCGGGAGACTGGGTGTTGAGGACCTTGAGTTATCCACCATGTTGCCCTGAGATCTAGTGGGTGGAGATAACACTTAGGTGGTGCATGCTTAGGAGCTCCCTTTTAGCTTTAGTTTTAGATTCCTTTTTTTTCGAACTGGACTTTTTAGATAGCTCCACTTTGTAGAATCTAAAAAAAACTTCTGATTTATGAAAAGAGAGGGGATTTTGGCCGTTGCGTGCCAGGTCCTCGCATGTGTTGTTTTATTTTATGAATATTCTTGCTTGTTTGTGAATGTTTTTCGTATATGTATGAATGAATGTTACTGGTAATGTATGCGGTTAATATGTGTAGGCAACACCGGTCTTGAGGGATTTTCTTTAGCTCTCTTCCTTTCTGATGTCGACCTATAACGAGCTCCTTAGGGTCTTTCCCCGCACTGTTCGGGGACCCGATTGGCGAAGGATAGAGCGCTTTGGTTTGCGAGATCTTCAATACCTTGCTTCTAGGCCTGTGAATATGGCCTTCATTCGTGCTACTTTGAAGTTTTGGGATCCAGCCACTCATGTTTTTCATTTTGCCGACTTCGAGCTTTGCCCCTTGGTTGAGGAGTGTCATGCTATCCTGGGGCTCCCTTTTTTGAAGGACTCGACGCCGATATCCCCTGCGAGACTATCCTTCACCTTTCATTCTTTCCAGTTTGGAGGTGAGGATAAACTAAAGGGTTTATGGAACCTGGAGTCAAGTGGGAGCTTTTTTTCAACTCCCCTTGATGTTGGTGGATTCCGGGTTGAAGCGGTCCTTGGCTGGTGTGAGACTACACCTAGCACTCATCTAGCTTGGCCTTCGATGGTGACTCTACTTCTTCTGGTAGAGTTTGTTTGCGGGGTTGGAGCGATTGCCCCTTTCCGCTTGATGTCGGTCATTGACCCACTCTCCTGCAACTTTAGCCTTGGCTAAGAATCTGATTCACTTAGATGCTACTTCAATGAATTTAGATTTAGCAAGGACCATTTTGCTCTACTAGAGGTAATTCTCCTTCTTTATCCCTTTCCTTCGTGATTTTCGTTGTTTGTTTAAACAAATGGATTAACGTAGGTATGGCTGTTGGAGAAGCTTCGCTTGACTGTTGATCCACGTTTAGGGAAGGCTTGGTACCTCCCTTCGCATTATGGTCCTAGAACTAGGAAGGATCATCGTTCACTGAGTGAAGGTGCTTGGGTCGAGATTCTGGGCTCCTACCGAGCTTCTGAGATTCGTTGGCTCAGCCCTTGTTGGAGGTTCCGTTCGTGGTTATCGACGTCCATGATTATGGTGTTTTGCTGATGGGGTTGTTTGGCGTCACGTCCTATTCCCCTTCTCGTTTGTGTAGGTAGTACGGGCGTCAACAACGGGTTCCTAGGTCTCTATGCTTGACCCGTTTCCACGACTTCGGTCCTGACACAACTGATGCTCGACCCTTTTCCACGACTTCGATCCTGACACACCTGATGCTATACGGAGGCTTTGGGCACGCGCTCAGATTGTTATGTTGGATTACACTGCCCCAGAGACCATAGATACCAACGAATTCTACCACGGATGGCTTGGTGAGATCAAGGTTCTTCCTGATGCTGATCAGCACTTTATGGTGTCTCATGAGTGGGTGAGGGATGAAGATGGTTTGAACCCCCTTCCTCATACTTCAAGGAAGCGTGCACGGTGGAATGACTGGCACCCTTAGATCTTATTTGTCATGTGTTTTATGACTTGTGTTTTAGGCTTATTCTTGGATTATGAAATTCTGTCAAATTTTATTTACTTGCGATATTCTGTATGCACACTATTTATATAAACATAAACATAAATCCTCGCAAACATAACACATTTCATTAAACGACTTTAAAAAGGGTACAAGTTTTCCAATGATTTGAATCCTGCCGCCAGTTAGCCTAGAACAGGTTTTCTAACTCGCGGTCCCTCTATTCCTCACCGTGTCCTAATTTTTGCCTGAGCCTCCCTTCGCGGGTTTTCAACTCAGCAGACATTTCTGGTTTTTATATAAGAATGATCCTAATTGTTTCCCAGATAGCCAAGTGCCATCTAGCGGACTGGTTTCTCCCTCTTTTTTGGTATACCGCTTTTGTAAATTTATTTCTTTTATTTTTACACGTGGTAGCGCTTGAGCTTATCTTGATTGATTGGATTGACGAACTCGTTTCCATCCATATCCATGATCTTGGAAACTCCTTTGCTCAAGATTTTCTTAATGACACAAGGACCTTCCCAGTTTAGGCAAAATTTTCCCCGTTGGTCCATATTTGAGGGTTTCATTTGTTTCAGAACCAAGTCTCCTACTTTTAACGGTTGGCTTCTGCCCCTATCTCAACTGTTGTATGCCCTAGCCATGCGTTGTTGGTATATCTGCAAATGATCCAATGCCTTTAGCCGCTGTTCGTCAATCATGTTCAGCTGTTCAAATCTGGCTTTTGCCCATTCTGACTCTTCTAATCTCGCCTCTAGTGCTACTCGGAGCGATTTCACTTCCATTTCAACTGGTAAAACAGCTTCCATCCCATACACTAACGAGAAAGGTGTTTGATTGGTGGGAGTTTTGACACTCGTTCTATACCCCCATACTACGAATGGTAACTTATCAGTCTAGTCCCTGTAGGTAACGACCATCTTGCTCAAAATTTTCTTAATCGCCTTGTTGGCTGTCTTTACTACCCCATTAGCCTGTGGCCTGTATGGTGATGATCGATGGTGCTCGATCCCATATTTCCTCATTAGGTCTAATGTGACTCCTTGGAATTGAACTCCATTATCTGATACGATGTGATGTGGGATGCCATATCGGGCGAATATATGCTTTTCAATGAACTTGGCCATCTTCTTAGAGGTGATGTTGGTGTAAGATTCGGCTTCCACCCATTTTGAAAAGTTGACTGCTACTATAATGAATCGATGTCCATTAGTCGAGTTTAGCCGAATCTCACCAAGAATGTCGATGCCTCGTGCTGAGAATGGCCAAGGAGTAGATAAGTTATGGAGTTCGGATGGGGGTAGATGACTGATATCATCGTATATCTGGCACTCGTGGCACTTTCGTACTTCCGATACATAGTCTGTGACCATTGTTATCTAATAATATCCCTGACATTGTATTTTCTTAGCCAGTGCTACCCCATTCATGTATGGATCATAGTCTCCCACGTGCATTTGTCTCATTACCAATAGTACCTCCTGTTCTGTGAGACATCTCAACAGCATTCCTTCTGATGTTCATTTGAACAGGTCCCCTTCTACTAGGCAGAACTGAGTCGCTAATCACCGTAATGAGGTTCTTTCAGAGTATGTTGCGCCTTCTAGGTATTCCCCGATCTGTAAAAATTTGACGATGTCGAAGGACCAATTCCCAATAGGTTGTTGATCCTCCGTTTCCACTAGGTGATAGTAGAAGGGCTCTTTGGCCGTTTGCAGTATAATAGGCATGATTGATTGAGTTCTAGGACCCTCACACATTGATGCTAGTGCAGCGAGTGCATCTGCCATTTGATTTTCATCCCTGGGCACGTGTTTGAAGATGCATTTGGAAAATTTTTGTGAGATTTTCCATACTGCTTCCACGTAAGGACGGAGTGATTCTTCTCTTATTTCCCAATCGCCAGTAACTTGTTTAATAACCAAAGCTGAGTCTCCCACAACCGATACTTCTTTTACCCGTGCTTTTCGAAGTGCCTCTAACCCAAACAAGCAAGCCTCATATTCTGCCCCGTTGTTTGTTACTGGGAATTCCAACAGTTTGGAAAGGGGTATAACTTTGTTTTGTGGTGTTATCAATACAACACCTAGGCCGGCTCCGTTTCTGTTCATTGCACCGTCGAAGAACATTTTCCACTCTGCATCGACATCCTCTATCAATGTTAGTTGTTCATCGAGAAATTCTAGATTTTCAACATAATCAGAGTCTAAGGGTTGATTTACCAAAAATTCAGCGACTGCTCGTCCCTTAATGACTTTTTTGGACACATATTCGATGTCAAATTTGGATAGTAGCAGTAACCATCGGGAGAGTTTTCTGGCTAGTGTTGGCGATTGGCATAAGTATTTCATCGGGTCTATCTTTGCGACGGATTTTACATGATAAGATTGGAAGTAATGTCGCAACTTCTTTGTCAACCAAACCATCGTGGTGCAAATTTTCTCTACCAAGGTGTAGCGTGACTCATACTCAAGTAATTTCTTGCTCAAGTAGTACACTGCATGTTCGCTTCTGTCTTTGTGTTCTTGCACCAATATGGCTCCAACCGATGACTCCCCAATTGCTAGGTATAGGATCAGGGGCTTTCCAGGTTCTGGTGGGCGGAGGACGAGTGGGCTTAACAAGTATTATTTGATTTTGTCAAACGCTACCTGGCACTGGTCATTCTAAACCACTGGTTGGTCCTTTCGTAGTAGTTTGAATATTGGCTCGTAGATGGTAGTGAGCTTGGCGATAAATCTGCTTACACACTATAGACAGCCCAAGAAAGACAGGACTTCTTTCTTAGTTTTCGGCGCTGGCATATCCCTAATGGCTTTGCTTTTATCAGGATCCATCTCAATTCCTTTTTGGCTGACTATATGCCCCAGGAGCTTCCCTAATGTGACCCCGAATACACACTTTTTTGGGTTGAGGCGCAGATTGTACTTCTCGATTCTAGTGAGGAACTTGTCTAGGATAGCTGGATGCTCCTCCCTGGTGTTGGACTTCACAAGCATGTCATTCACATAAACTTCCACCTCCTTGTGGATCATATCATGTAGGAGGGTTGTGACGGCCCGTAGATATGTTGCACCAGCATTTTTCAAACCAAACGGCATTACCTTGTAGCAGTATACGCCACATTCACTGATGAATGCTGTTTTGATCTTGTCGGTTATTGCCATTAGTATCTGGTTATAGCTTGAGAAGCCATCCATGAAGGAATACATAGCTGCCCTTGCTGCGCTGTCGCCCAGTACATCAATGTGGGGTAGGGGGAAATCATCTTTTGGGGAGGCTTTATTCAGGTCCCTGAAATCCACGCAAACTCTGACCTTGCCATCCTTCTTTGCTACTGGGACAATGTTTGCTAGCCACGTTAGGTATTCAACCACTTCTAAGAATTTAGCTTCGATCTGCTTTGCTAGTTCAGCCTTGACCTTTTTTGCCCATTTCGGCCTTAAGCGACGTAGTTTTTGTTTTACCGGCTTAATCCGAGGGTCAGTTGGGATATGGTGTTCCGCGATCTGTTTGTCCACTCCAGGCATGTCCTCATATGACCAAGCAAACGCTGCCATGTGACGTTTAAGTACATTCGTGATCTCTCTTTTTTCTTCAGGAGTCAAATCATTGGAAATTATCACCATTTTTGGTAACTCATTTGTACCCAAGTTAATTTCGTTTAATGATGTGTTATGAATGTTAAAAACGTTATGTGTATGATCATATGAATGCATGGTGCCATCGGGCAGAGCATCAAACAAGTAAGCAACATTGTCGTACTTCATTAAATGAGTCTCGTAAGCAAAATTGTCAAAAACATCATAAATGTTCATTATTATATCATCTATTTCCTCCTCCACAGGCGGAGGGGCTTCAGTTGTTGTAGTAGTAGGTGTGTCAGTGGTAGGCTCTGCCTCAAGAGTGGTCTGCATCAGCTTCTCGGTGAAGAGCTTGATAGTGTTTGGTAGATCTTGATCTCTCACATCGCCTTTCTTCATCAGCTCATTAACAACCTTGGTGAAAGCTACCGTTGCATCTTCCAGTATCGCGCCTTTTTCGGACTCCTCGATCGGGGTTTCCGCCAGGATTTGTTTTTCTTCCAGATCAGCATTAACGGGGGGGTTCAATCAGCTAGCCGGTCTTGAAGTCAAAGACATCGTTGAATATCTCGAGTCCCTTGACCTCTTCTCCATTCAGGATCGTCGGTTCTGTTCTCCCAGATATGCCTTAGTGCCTTCCGCCTCGCAGACGCTTACCATGTTACAGAACATGAGTCGTTTATGCTTGTACATTTTCATTCTCGGGGTGAAACCCAGAACCAATCTAGGTGTGACAAGAATAGGGTCCATGGCCCTTATAATCACCTAATGATATTTCCCCAGGCCTTTTCCAAGGATAAAGCCTTGCTTCTTCATTTGAGTTCTCAGGCTCCCAGGGAAGAAGCGGTATCCCTTCGGAGTTCCACGTCCATTCTTCTTTTCTTCAATGGCCATTGCCACCCTCAGCCCTTGCATTGTTCTCTCCTCAAATGCGGCAGCTGCCATCATTGATTCCTCATCAAGAATAAGCTTTATCTTCTAGTGCAGAGTAGAAGGAACTGCCCCTATTGCATGGATCCACAACCTACCTAGAAGCAACGAATAAGTTACTTGAATATCCAGCATAGTTAACTTCACATTAGAAGTCACTCCTCCAAAGGTGACCTCTTCTTCAAAGCTTCCTACTACACCCCTCTTCGAATCATCGTAGGCACGGATCACCGTGTCAGATTTGGCGAGCATATCCTCCCTTAGCCATAAGGTAGGACCTTAAAAGGACAAAGATTGAGAGTCGAGCCATCATCTACCATTACACATGGTATAGCGCGATCGAAAATTTGGACCTTGATAAATAAGGCTCGATTATGCACTCCCAGTTCCTGCGGTAGTTTCGACTGATCGAAAGTTATGGACTGCATCTGAGGGGGGATAATTCCTTCCCCGATAGCAGCACACATCTCGATTACTAAGGTTGTAGGCGGGGCAGGCATTTCTATTAACCTCTCAACTAAACCCATCCTATGCTTTTGCGAAGTCTCAAGCAACCTCCAGATACTGTATTTGGCCTGAGTTCCCTTCAACTGATTTACTAGAGGGTCTATGTTTAGCATGTCTTCATCTACCTTTGGGGGTAGAGGTGGCTCGGGCTGTTCCCTCGCTATTTCCTCCTGCCTAGAGTTATTGAGCTGTACAGTTTCATCCCTTCTGAAAACTATGCCACTCCGAGTAACCCTTAATATTTATTCTCCATCACTCTTGTTTCCCTGGAATTGACCCAAGGGTACTGGTCATATCCATCATCCGCTTGGTCGTGTCGCCCCTTCAATTTGTAAGAATCCAAGTTTATGGGCTTCTTCCCACTAGAAATGATCTCTCCCTTAGCAGAGGTTCCTTCTTCGGGTTTCCTCTTCCGTCTCGACTTAGGGATATATGCATCAAGATCAATGGGCACCCTGGTTGGTGCTTTCTCGGATTCCACCTTCATTGCGTCCCTCCGTGGTTCTCCTTCCTCTGCTGAGAACACTTATACCAAAGGATCATCCTTGGTGCCTTCATCTTCATCAACCACTGCATTCACCACCGGGTTAGACCGAGATAGCATCGCTAGAATAGAATCAGTGGGTATCCCTGATCCTATTGCGTGAACACTACGATGTCTGGTCATTATCTCCCTGTCGAGATGATGAGTGTTAAAAGATAACTCATCAAAATCTGGGACTGCCAGCATTGACAAATGGTAGCGATACCAATCTCGGGAACCACCTATTATCAATTGTATTACAGAAAGCTCAGATGGTCTTTGTGCCAGCACTAGATAGATAAACATCCACCGCTTTATGTAGCCGGTGAGCGTTTCTCCTTCCCTCTGTATACAAGCGAGCAGATCTCGCATGGTTTATTTCGGAGGTTCTAAAAATGCGAACTCCGTCTGGAACTCTGCAGAGATGTAATTCTAATTGCTCTTGGTTTCAACTGATTACATCTCATACCACTGACTTGCTACTCCTGCTAGTGAGCACGGAAATAGTGTAGCTATCATATTTTGAGAGAGGCTCTGCATTCGACACAAGATATAAAACTTGGACAAGTGGGAAGACGGTGAGTCATTCCCATTAAAAATGGACATATCGGCTAAGCTAAAACTAGCTCTCGGGACTTCTTCCTGCTCTCTAATCACCTGATTGCTTGACTCAGATTCAAGCATCTCCATCACGTCGTTTGAGTCCATCCTCGACTCAATCACCATCACATACTCCTCTTCTTTGCTGGCCGGTGCTTCTCCTGACTGTTCTCTCCCTACGCGAAGTGACGTAGGTTTTTGGCTGGTAAATATCGGCATCCCAGCAAAGTTGATTTCAACAGCTTTAATCTTACCCCCGCACCCTCGGTGATTCGACTCTTCCTCCATCATCTTCAAAACTTGACTAGGATCGAATCCCGACCCCACCATCATCACGAATTCTCTAAGCCCTTCAGACAGGCAGCTCAGAACCTTTTGCTCTTCTAAGCCTAAGTTAATCATTCCTACCCTCGCCTCAAAATTTAGCAAAGGGTTGTTCTTCGTGCTGGGATTAAGCGCAGGCTCATAGATGACCTTATCAGCCACCAATTTCTGAATAGCTTTCAGCAGCTCCTTGCAGTTATTTGTACGGTGTCTCACGGCCACATGATAATGGCAGTAATTGTTCTTCTCTTCCGGCCTGGGAGGGACATGCTTCTTCAAGCTCTCCAACTGATTAAGTTCACGCAACTTGGTGAACAAGAATCCCAAGTTAGCAACATATGGCGAGATGCCATGATATTCTTCCTTTGGTAACCTAACAGCGACTACCTTCTCTTCATTCACCAATTGTACTACCAGTTGCTTCGCCTTCACCTGCACCGGATTGAAATCATTCTTTCTGTAATAGGGCTTAGCAACCTGCTGCCCCGTTTCCACCTCCATGGCATCATAGCGTTCGATTTTCTCGACCCTCACGAAAACTTCTTGATAGCTATGGAAAGTCTCAAATCCTAGCCTCCTCCGGTAAGATGGAAGTGCACCATCTAAGAGCTTCACGATCATTTCTGGCAAAGATAGGTGAGACTGTAAGCGCACTTGCGTAGCCATCCATCTCTCAAAATAGGGCTTGAAGTTTTCCCCCGGTTGTTGCTTCACCGCCTCTAGATTTTGCATCGTGGTGATTATCAGAGTATTGAACCCATAATGGTCCACCATTGCGTGGGATAGATGTCTCCAGTCACAGGCTATATCTACCGTGAAATGACTGTACCATTCGTTTACCGGGCTTCCCAACGTAATAATAAACAGTTTCGCCATCATTCGATCACTGATTCTCAAAGCCCTCATCACATTTTGATAATGTGCAATACGCGCACGAGGATCAGTGTTGCTTGTGTACTTCTCAAATTGAGGCATAGCAAAGGTCGGTGGCAAAGTATCCTCATCTCCAACTGTGGGCTGCACTGGGATTGCACCCCTCTGCCCCTGCACATGAGTGGCTAAGAACTGTCTCCAGAGTTCAGCCATTCCATGCTGTTGAAGGATACTATTTGGGGCCTCCGAGAAACCTTCATACTGCAAATTCTGGTAATACTGCCCCTGACCCTGGAATGTCTGAGAGGGTCCACCCCAGCTGGGCATTGTAGGCTGAGCCATCCCTTGAATAAAGGGAATGTAATTAGAAGAGGGCCTAATCTCTGAAGACCCCACTGCCCTTGGGTCGAAAGAAGCATGCCCCGGCTACCTCGAGAAGAATTGGCCACCCACCATTGGCTCATACACTGTCTGCGGCTGATTCTATCCAGAATCGAACTGATAGAAGTTAGGGGCAACTGCTGCAGAACTCGGGAATACAGCAGTGGAAGATGACGATCTTCCCGATAGGATTATACCACCAACATTTGGTACCACATCATTTACCCTCTGCTCGGGCTGCCCAATTCTAGTGTGGCGATTGAGGATTGACGTAAATTGGTCACTATTAGTAAAAGCGTTCATAGCTGCAGCAATCTCGACGCTCACCGATGATTGATTTGCTTGCGGGTTCTGGGCCACCCCAAGAGTTTGCTCATTAATCATGTTCTCTTCTTGTTGATTAGACATGTTGCAGAAATTGCGAGTAGTATATTGATCTGAATCCGAGCTAGAGTCGGTATACAGAACTCCTTCCTGATGAGCCGTGACTAGAGATAGACGGGTCAGCTGGCCAGAAGCCCTGTTCCAAGTTTTATGATAAAGTGGCTTTTTCCTAGCTGACACGCACAAGAAGATTGTTAGGGAATGCATGTAAAATCATGATGCGTGATTGATGCGTGAGATGTTTAATGTTATGGCTGCGAAAAAAGGGTTAGCGTGCCATGATGCGAGATGGAAATCACACACAAAAAGAGCAGAATCGTTAGTCCATGCGATAAATGAAGGTCCATTGGTTTTGAGATCCGTACTCTATCCTAGGGACAATGTGAAATGAAATGACCTAACTACCCGTGTGGTGATAAGTCAAAGGTTCGAGAACTAAAGTTAGTTCTCTTGGTGTTCGAGTGATCAGTGTGACATACCCTAACGAAAAGTGATAAAAAAAAAGTATGGAAATAACTACCGTATGCAGCATATAGATGAATGTTTTGGTTCTTATGCCCCATTGGGGTAGGGCCTTAGATATCAGTGGACATCATCACAAAAGGTATGTAGTGATGCATGAATATTTTGGGTGAAAAGTAGGGTTAAGACATCAACTGGGATATCTTTTATATTCATATTTGCCTCGTGTAGGCTTTTGGTGTATACGGGTGCCCTAGAAGGGCGGTATTTCGAATGCCAAATGGGCATCGTGCCAGGATTGTGGTAAGTTTGTTTTACGAGTTGGATGTTATGTGGACATCGAGCAAAAATGTGGGTGAGTGATGCAACATGATTTTAGTTGGTTTTAGGTCATCCTAAGGTGACACGATCTTGAGTGTCTACTAAGTTCCTACGTATGAGTGACATCAAACCATGTTTAGTATCATGAGTGTGCTTTTAAGTGTCTACATGAAAATTCGTGGTTAGCATGGCACATTTGTACAATGCATGATGAATCAGAAAGCAATAAACACTTAGCACATAGCAAATAATATCTTTCTTCCAACCATACAACTCTTGCCCATAGAGTTTTTGGCTAGTCTCTATCCTAAGTTTGGTTCATCTTAGTACCGCGAGAATACTAAGGAGCGCACTTGTAGGAAAATATAATGCATGATCTCATGTTTGGGTAACACCCTAGGGAAAATGCCCACGGCTTATTTACATGAGGGTTTATAAATGGGTTGCTGATGTAGAAGGTTCTTGTTACATTGAAATACACTCCAAGCCTCTCCCCAAATAGGTTCTAACGAGGGAGGTACATGCGATATAGCAATAAATGCTCCACTCGCTTAAGTACTATCTTTTCTTAGGGAGGCATATTAGTACAAGAGAAAGCTTCGCGGTAATAGGGGTACCTTAGACTTATGGGCTAATCTCTTCTACTACAATGCGTTATTATGAATATGTCAAAATTAAGAGAAAACAGAATAATGTGATCAATAATTTTCGACACTTATCCAAAATCTAAAACCTTTGAAAAAAACAAGTTTTAAAAGAAAAAAAAAAATCCCCAGCGGAGTCGCCACTATGAGCGGGCGATACGGAGCGGTGGGCCGAGAGAGCGAGATTTCATAAGCACGGTCCACCGAGGTGTTTGAAAAAGAAAAGCACCACTTAGAGACCCGGAAAAGGTTGACAGAGAAAAGCAAAAACATTTTAGATCGGTTCAAACCCGAATCCGCCATTTCTTAGTGTGGAGTCGCCACCTGGATTAGCTCTTTCTAGGAATTAGAGTCCTGTGAGGCTTAACGTCCAGGGGACGGCCCACTAAGACACAGAGATTCGGGTCCAGGATAAGTTGCTTATTTCTCATTGGATCACGTTAAATTACATCTACAAAAAACCGTGTTGTTTTAATCGTGCATATTCGCACTTAGGTCGTTTTTTATTTTAAATGCATGATTCACGTTTTGTAAAATAAACCATCCATAAAGTGGAAAAATAAATCATCCACTAAGCATTAAGTATTAAGTAAATGCGGAAGGTAAATGGGAAAATAAAATTACAAGGCTTTCAAAAATCAGGGGATGCAACCGCCCGCTAACCTATTAATTACATTTTCCAAAAAATTGCAATTACGATACCCGAAGAAAAATTAAAATCCTAAACATACATCTAATCTTAATCTACCTGCATCCACAAAGGTTAGCGCAAGGGATAACACGTATGTTCGATTTTGAATTTAGCGAGGCCCGTGTGGCCTAAAAAAATCAATCGCGATATTGTGTTTGTTATTTAAATAAAAAAGTTCATTTTATTAGCACATTGGTTGCTCGTTTTAATTAATGAAATTGCTCGCATGGTAAATTGATGAGGGCTGTTATCCGGGAATTTGTTTTATTCCCTTCGTGGGGGTGTTCTAACATACATCTCCTTTTAATAAAGAAAAAGATGAAGAAGAATTAAAGCAGTTGAAATAAAATAAAATGATAAAAATTCTAGGTTCACAGATTAAATCAGAAGAAGAAATTAAACACTAAAAGCATGAGAATTGCAGTTCTAGGAACTCAGAGGCTTACCCTTACGGAATGAATCCACTTCGAAGATATCCAATTGTGTAGGATGTCCAAAAAACAGTTCGTCTTGTTCTTGGAAATTAAAGTCGTTCTAAAGTTATATTTTGTCTGATAATTTTCGGGCTCCTGATAATCGAAAAGGACCAGACTATTCATAGGAAATCCCGAAAAATCCAAAAAATGTAAGATTTTCCGACAAGGGGTCTCGCTAGAAAAAAAGTCCGGCCAGGAGCCTCGCCAAAGCTTGGCGAGGCAGCCTCGCCAAGCCCTTTGAGCCTGGCCAAAACTTCGCGAGGCTTGCCTCACCGAACCCTTTTTGGCGAGGTTGCCTCGCCCGCCTTTAGTGATGCGAGCCCCCGGATCTGGTTTTCCGTCATGTTTTATGTATTTTTTTGAATTTTTATTTTTTTTATTATTTTTTTTAATTATTATCTGAATAAAATTAAATAATTTTATTATTATTAAAAACGTCATTTTGAATTTTGAGACGAGAAGGATTCCCATTCAGATGCATTAGGATACTCGAAATTTGTGTGATTCATGGATAAAATCCCGAAAAAGCCGTCATCATCGAACGATCCAGCTGGTACAAAATCTCGTGCTTACACACAAGAATATACTAGATTTATAAATGTTGGAAATAATCCATGGAACTTTTGTAATACTATAAGCAATCTTTTGACTGCAACAGACCCTAATATTGGATCAATTATACAACAAAAAGAAGCCGTAAGAAATTTAGAACAATTAAAGCTTAATGACTGAAAATACATAGT
Organism: Euphorbia schlechtendalii; assembly: GCA_949673415.1. NCBI lineage: Eukaryota > Viridiplantae > Streptophyta > Magnoliopsida > Malpighiales > Euphorbiaceae > Euphorbia > Euphorbia schlechtendalii. Next base: position 14,039 of record CATIWQ010453129.1, on the reverse strand, counting down.
ACCATTTTTAAACGACTATATACATTTTACAGCCAAAAGCCAAAATACTTATAACAAAGAATTTATGAAGAAATTACTTCTTAAACTTCCTGGACCATTAGGTCAAGAGATACAAGAAGAAGGAAATAAATTTTTAGAAAAAGAAAGTAATTATACTTTGAATATAAATACTTTAGTATATCAAATAATGAAACATTTAGAAAAGAAATGTACAGAAATACTTATACAAAGATAATTATGGATTTTGTAATAATATTTATACTCCGCAACAATACGGACAAGAAACTTGCATTTCTTGTAATAATAAACCTAAATATAAAAATAATAGATACTATAAGAGAGAAAAACCATATAAAAAAAATAAGAAAGTCATACTACATTAGAAAATCTAAGACTAATGCCAGAAAACCATTTTTAAACCCTAAGAGACATGTTAGAATGTTTAATGATAAAAGATAGTATAAAGATGCTATTACTTGTTATGCATGTGGAGATATCACTAGGGTCTGTAATTGATTCTGTTATTTCTGGACTACAATAAAATTTGGTTAGGTATTTCTTAGCCTCGGTATATGCTTCTTTTACTGACAAATATTTTTTATATTTTGGGTCTTTATGTTCGGTAGCTTGTATAACTTGTTCCCATGTCTTATAAATCCTTGGCTGGGGACCATTATATACCACATAAGCAGTATCATTTGTATTTCTTTGGGTAAAGTAGAAACAGAACCCATTTATAGCTGCGATGGCATGTCTATCATCTCTTCTCTTAACTGCCACCCATAGATTGTCCAATAGTATCCTTTCAGTATCATTTATTATAGTTAATAAATTAAATTATTTTTCTCATCGGGTCGGTCTTAAGTATTCATACAAAAACAAGCCTAACCAATAAATCTTTGAGTTTTAGCAAGTTTGAATTTAGCAGAAAAATGAGTGTCCAAATCTGGCCCATGGAAGCGGGTTCAGACCAGGCTTAGACCAGTGAACAGGTCTAATTAAGACTAGATTCTTGTCCTATTGTTTAAAGTTATTTTGTAGGCTTCATCATACATGAAAAACATTATCTAAGAGGTTTAGTTAATATCATAGTATCACACCAAATTTTCTTGTGATGGTTTTGTGCAGATGATAAAGTGATCGAACAAGAGTCTGAGAGGCTCGCATGGGAGAACTCCCATGGAGCTCAAATAAGGAGAGATGCTCTGAATCTTTGGAGAAAAAAAGATGCTGAAATCAAAGAAGTTCCCAATTCTAAAAGAGACACTGTTTCTAAGGTGAATCCTGATAAAACGAGATGGCAACAATCTGTAACAACCAAACACTTCCTACAGTGCCATTTTTTTGTTTCCCACAACTACTTATGAAAAATGAGTTAAAATCAAGTTCTGGTAACTGTTTAGGAGCACAATAATGTAAATAGTGATTCGAAGAGAATGATTGAAAAGTGGTATCAATATGAATCATCCTCAAATCCTGTGACCTTTAGTGTCCTTGCGATTATGCTTGCTGAATTTTCAAAACAAGTCTTCAGCCAGGGTTTCCGGTAAAGACCATCCAATGGTGAAGTAAAGGAGGGGTTTGAGATTAGTTGTAAAGTAATAAATGAGTGACATAGTTACCTCAAATGTGGGAGAATGCTTGCTATTTAAAGTAGTTGAGTGTAATGATGACATAGCGGGCCCCTCTAACCAATTTAAAACGTGTGGTAGGCTGCCAAGGGTCTTGTCTGCCATCAAGGCATTTAATGCACCCCATTACTTGGCAGGTTTGCATTTAATGCGACAGAGGAGAGAGAGCCCAAGTGGGCTGCTGGCGAGTGGGTAACGTTGAAGCCTCTACAGCATTAGCGAGATGGGTAATGCTGAAGGTAATTTGGCAAGGATATTTCACTCACCAGGTAATCTAGGCAGATTTATTGTGGGCCATGCTGATGGCAATTCGACAAGTATATCTCTCACACCAGGTGCCAAGTGGTTCTGACACTGTGCTTAGCGAAGTGGCTCTTGGTATCAGGTATCCCCCCTTGAAGTGTTGAGGCTCTTTAGGCCCGAACGGGTGAGGTTCACACGCCCTTTTTAGTGCGTTGGTGGTGGTTTTGGCAGCGGTTTGAAAAGACGAGACTCTTCCACTTCTGCGACTTCTTATCTCCTGCATTGATTGGCCATTTTGAATTTTAAATTGTTTTCTCAGTAACCACAATTTTTCTTTCCTATAAAGCCTTTCTCTCTCTACAGTAAAAATCTCTTGCTTTCTTTGTAATTTGAATCCTTTGTACTCAAGCTTTTTCGACTATTTCTTCTCATTTGTTCTTGCTTATGACAACCTTGGATTTCTCCTTTATTCTTGGTAAGCTACTGTTCTCTTCTGCTTCTTAACTTTTTCATTTGTTTTTGCTTCCGCATTACCCTTTGTCCTCCTTTCTCCCTGTCTTTTCGTTTGAAATTTCCACCCACAATGTTAAGCGAGTCCACCGATTCGTGTGCATTGATTCCCCGCTCAACTTGCTGTTACCAAGAGATGATGGAGCGTAGTGGCTCTTTTCCCCCTTTACCCACAGATCATGTGTCATCTCACGGTGGTCCTTTGATGGAGGATTTTGTAGGTCAGAAACCATCGCTAGCGGTATTTGAAGGTGTATCTGGTTAAACCTCGCTATAATATTGTGTCAGGAGAGTCCTCTCCATTTTTGGCAAATGATGCTGACTACCAAACACCCTCCACCATTACAAAGTATGAGGCTGGCGATACATATGGGATTCTCCTTGGCGAGGCACGAGGAATAGATGGCCAAGGCCCTGACGTTGGCAATATCATGTGGAATCCCCTAGTGAAAGGGGTTTGTGCTTGTGTTGGTTCAGTAGATAAGGTGGGGTCTCCAATTCCCCATGAATGATTATGTGGTGGATGTACTGAAGGAGTTCACCCTATGCTCTGGGCAACTTCATCCCAACGCCTAAATCACGTTGTCCACCACCTTGGCGAGAATGTGCTGCAATCTTGGCTTCAAGTTGACTGCACCTGTCTTCCGCCTTTTCTTCAGGCCAAAGACCAAACATGTTGGGGTGTTTGTGAACCGGGGGAGTACAATGGAGCCAACGACGATGCCGATGAGGAAGTAGTCCCGTGTGAGGGACTTCAAAGAAAAATGGTTTTGGATCCATCAACTGCGGTGGAGGGTGCGCCGAACCCCTCAGGAATGGAAAGTTTCCCTTCCACTCGGCGTGGAACCGCCATGCCACTAACTCCAACAATTGGAGGAAGGCAGTGGAGCTGAATGCTTAGGAGCGCCGGGAGATCGATATCATCCAGAGTATTCGGCCTGGCATCCATTGGAGGGTGGCAGAGTATTTGCTAAGACAACTCGATGGCATTTTCTGTTGGATGGACAACGGGGCCATTATTTATACCGATTTGATGCCCGAAGATGGTGAGATTTCCTTAAATTGATGCGTTTATTTTTCTTGTTATGTAGGTATGGCTCGTAATAAGTGGAAACCTGTGATTAATCCTGCGATTGCTAAGGTAAGGGGGCAAGCGTCAAGAGAGACTACCCCGACAAGCGCTACAAGTGGGGGAATGGTGGCAGCCGGTGCTGAGGTTGCGAAGAGGACTGAAGGAGGCACCTCAGCAGTGCCATAGAGTAGAGGAATAACTGTTGTTAGCTGAGCCCAACAGCTTCTGGATGAGGGGATCTTAAACCCCATGGCCGCTCAAGGGTCAAAGAAGGTGGAGGAGGAAGACTTGGTCATGTACGAGACTCCTCCTCAAAAGAAGGTGGTAGTAGCTGTCCCCAACCCGAAGGGATCCTCGGCCAAGGTATGAATTCCTCAAGTGCCTTCTGCTAAAAGCATTGAGATCAAAGAGAAGGGCCTTAAGAGGCCGAGGAGCGAGCGTGATGCGGCTGCTAAGGGCGGTAAAGCTCTTTAAATCATTGAAGAGGAGCAAATGCAATGGGCTAAGCACGATCAGCCATTGGTAAGTTGTTTTATTACTTTATGGCTTTTTCTTCCTCTTTTTTTATTTTTGCTCATGTGTTTCTTTTTATTGGATTCCATTTAATTATGAGTTGTTTTTCCGTTGGTAGATTTGGCGGAAGGTACGTGGTGATGATGTGGCCATGGCGAGGCCAGAAGTGGTGGGATAGATTGGGCGGTTCACTAAATTGCCTAGTGAGAATGCCAAGTTCAAGGATATGGGCCCTACTGAATTGGGTCTATATGCATAGCAGCAGGCACTCCTTTTAAGTTCCCTTCCAACCTTTTTATTATTCTATTCTCTCTTTTCCTCTTTTATCGTGTATGTTGTGTTGCTAAGTAAAATACCTATGTACAAGCCTTCTCTACTTCCCGCCAAATGACAAGGGCCCTTATGGTGACGCAGGAAGAGCTGGAGCGCGCTTATTTAGCCTCGTGCGGCATCGCCCAAAAGTTGAAAGAGGTAGAGAAGGAGAGGGACCTGTTTGCAAAGATTGAGGCTGCCGTGCGGAAATTGACCAACCTTGGAAAGCAGAAAGAGGTTGAGTTGGCGCATGCGCAGAAGGACCTTCAGTTCTCCTAGGCCAAGTGCAAGGAGCAGATGCGGGCCATGGAGGAAAAGCATGCTACTGCTTTGGTCAAAGTGAAGTCTGCTGCTGAAGCGGAGGAGAAGACGCTGAAGGGCCTAATTGATGCTGCCAAGGTTAAGGCGGAGGGGCTGACGAAAGAGAAGGCGTAGGTGGAGGTTACGAGGGAGAGGGAGGACTAAGACCTTGATTTTTGCCGAATTGATAGCGAGGAGAAGGGAGCGGCATTGCGAGATCTTCAGCAGAAGTATGAGCGTCATAAGGCCATGTACAAACTAAAGGTTAAGCAAACCCATAAGGATTGGCGGGAGAACCACTCAGCTACTGCACCGCCTTTCTTCGTACAGTGCGCGCGAAGTTTCAGTCAACCAAAATTGATGACCTGGCACAGATTGCTCCTCCTGACGAGAACTTGGGCCAATGGGAGGACAATGAGCAAATCTTCGGGCCACCTCTAACTGAGCCTTCTTACTCCAACGTTTCCTCCATGACCACCAATGAAGGTATAGCGCGCCTAAAGGCTTATATAACTTTAAATTCAAAGCTTAACTGTGCCGAGGGGATCACTAGTGATCGCTCACGTACGAGCTTATATAGCTTTAAGTTCAAAGCTTAACTGTACTGATGGGATCACTAGGGATCACTCCAATGTGGGCTTATATAGCTTTAAGTTTAAAGCTTAACTGTGCCGAGTGGATCACTAGAGATCACTCGCCTGGGGGCTTATATAGCTTTAAGTTCAAAGCTTAACTGTACTGAGGGGATCATTAGGGATCACTCGCCTGCGGGCTTATATAACTTTAAGAGGAATGTGCAATTTCAATTTATTAAAATACGATTTTATTTGTTCAAGGTAGAATTTACAAAGTGAAGCAGTGTTCCACGTCCAGGGGAGAACCCATCCTGCTAGTGTTGATAATTTGTACGCTCTGGACCCTATCTTTTTCACGCCATTAAGGGGTCCTTCCCACTTGATGCTGAACTTACCTCTACCTTCCCTAGCCTAGGAGTTCGCGATATTCCGAAGTACTTGATCACCTTCTTGAAAAGAACGTGGCTTGACCTTTGTTCGCACAAGGGTGATGCGCCTTTTGTATTCAGTCATGCGCATGAGGGTTTACTCCCTCCATTCTTCAAAGGAGTTGAGGTTATGTGAGAGTAGGTCCTCATTATAGGCCCCTTCAATATAGTTGGCTACTCTTGCGCTAGGGGTGCCCACGGGGATGACTGCTTCAGTCCCATAGGTGAGGAGGAAGGGGGTTTTGCCCGTTACCGTCCTTGGGGTGGTTCGCTATGACCACATGACGTTGTTCAAATCTTCAAGCCATACTGACCCATGCTCATGGAACCTTGTCTTCAGCTCTTCCAAGATTGTTCTATCTGTGACCTCTATCATGCCATTCGTTTATGGATGAGAGACACCGGCGAAGCTAAGCCTTATTTTTAGCCGCTAGCAGAAGCATATGAATGCATGGCAATTGAACTGTGTGCCATTATCGGCTATTATTGTGTGGGGATGTCGAATCGCGACATTATGTTCTTGTTGAAAAAGGAGGTAAATTGCTTCGGTGTGATAGAGGATAGCGCTTCGGCTTCCACCTATTTCAAAAAGTGGTTTACCGCAACGATGACCCACCGTTTCTGCAGTTGCGTTTTTGGTAGGGGCCCAATGAGGTCCATTCCCCATAGCATAAAGGGCCAAGCATCTTGGATGACCGACCGTGGGTCGACTGGCGTTGTGGTGGCTTTGGCGTAAGCTTGGGAAAACTTGCACGCTTGTACCAATGTTTTAGCGTCTAACTCCACGGTTGGCCAGTAGAAGCCCTGCAACTTAGCTTTCCTTACCATCGCGTCTTTCTTTTCATGGGCACCGCAGAGCCCTTTGTACACCTCTTTCATTACATAATCAACGTTTACACACACTTCAACCATGGATGGGCTATAGACTTTCGGTACAAGTGGTCAATGATGGCATACCGAAAGGATTTGCGAACCAGCCTCTATGCTTCGCCCTCGTCATCCGACAACGTGTTGTTCTTGAGATATTGGAGTATGGGGGTGAACCATGTTTCCTCAGCATCGACCTGGATGACATCCGCTCCAATGATGGCCGGTACGCCTATCCGCAATGGTGTGCAAGGCAACAATATTCCTCCTACAAAGCTGGAAGCCCCTTTAGTGAACCTATCCGCCTCAGTGTTGAGTGCCCGAGGGATCTGGGTAATTGACATCTCCGTCGCTTCGGAGCAGATTTCTTTGATCAGCGCTGTGATTCGTGCGAGGTACTGCCTCATGGTGCTATTTTTAACCTTGTACTCTTCATTGAACTGCTTGACAACTAAGCCCGGGTCACTATATATGTTAATATGGTCCGACTTCAGCACCTTAATGATTTCCAGCCTAAAAATGAGAGCCTCATATTCTGCAGCAATGTTACTAGTTGCGAAGTCTAGCCTAGCCGCCTTCCTGATGGTTGTATTTCTTGATCCCTTGATGAAGATGCCAGTTCACGAGGCCATGTTGTTGGAGCTATCGTCGATGAACATTTTCCATGATTCCCCCGAGATTTCTTGCGGCGGAGGGGCTTCTTGGACTAAATCTGCCAATGCCTGGACCTTCATGGCTGATCGTGGTTCGAAGCGAATGTCTAACTCGGCGAGTTTGAGTGAACACTTAGCTAGGTGCCCTGAGGATTCAGACCACTGGAGTGTTTTCTTTAGCAGCATATCGGTTCGCACTATGATGGTGTAAGCTTAGAAGTAATGACGCCACTTTTGTGATGCTACCACCACCTTGAATGCCATTTTTTCCATTCGACCGCACCTTATCTCAGCTTCTTTTAGCAGGCGGCTTTCATAGTAGACCGGGTACTACTCTCCTTCTTTGCAAACTTGGACCATACCGATGGACTCTGGGGTTGTGCTCAGGTAGAGGTATAGTGGCTGACCATGTATGGGCTGGCTGAGCAATGGAGGAGAGACGAGGAAAGCTTTGATGTCATCGAGGGCCTTTTGGTAACCCTGACCCCACACTAGCTTCTTAGCCTTAAGCACTTTATAAAAGGGGAGGTAACGACGTGCCGAGTAGGAGATGAATTTACCCAAGACATTGAGTTTTTCATTTAGCCGTTGGACATCCCGCATGGTCTTGGGTTCGCCCAACTCCAGCACTGCCTTGATTATGTCTGGGTTCACCTCTGTGCCCCGTTGCAAGACCAAAAATCCCTAAAACTTTCCCCCTAACACCCGAAGGTGCTTTTTTCGAGGTTCAGCTTTAGCTGGTATTTCTCAAGGAGAGAGAGTACGATTTGGAGATCGGCCGCATATCATCCATGTATAGCTCCACTTCCTTGCTGATCGTATCCCCAAAAATGTTATTCACCATCTGCTGGTAGGTGGCCCAGGCATTCTTCAACCCAAAGGGCATGATGTTCAAGCAGTATATCCCCTCGTGAGTGACGAATGAGGTCTTCTCTATATCATCTTCTGCCATGGGTGTTTGATTGTAGCCCGACTCGGTGTCCAACATAGAATAGATTGCATACCCTATCGTTACATCTACCAGCATATCGATGTTAGAGGGGGTAACTGTCTTTCGGGCAGGCCTTGTTCAAATCCGTGAAGTTGACACACATCCAAAATTTCCCATAGGCCTTCACCAAAATCACGTTGGCTATCGATTCCGGTTAGCGAACGGCTTTAATGTGGCTTACCTTCAGCAGCCTGGAGATTACTTGCATTATGGCCTCCTGCCTATTCGGTGCGTGATTCCTACACTTCTGCTTCATCGGCTTAGCATTAGACATCACATTCAGGCGATGCTCCACCACCTTCAAGCTGACACCCGTCAAATCCTCTGGGGTCAATGTGAAGGCTTGCTTATTTGCGCACAAGACGATGGTGATTTCCTCCTTCATCTCTTCGCTCAGCGTTTCTAACATCATGACTTGCTTTCCCACCTCTAGGGTTACTGCCATCATCACACCGCCCTAGGGGTCCCGCAATTGTCTCGACAAATGGGAGTTCGACCTTCAGTGATATCATGTACATCTCTTGAGCCACCTGCTGATTCTCCCTCGCGGTGGCAATACCTTGATGTGTGGGTATTTGGAGGGTGAGATACCGAAGGTTGATGACTCCTTCTGAACCTATGATGAGAGGGTGATCGAGGATGATGTTGTAGGCCAGCAGGATGTCCACTATCAAGAATTTCACCCTTGAGTTCCATCTCAGGCCATCTTCCCCCAAGGTAATAAAAAAAATTAACCGAACCATAGACAGGGACAACGGTTCAGGTGGCTAAGTGGTTTGAGTTCCCTCCGATGGCGTCGAAGACCTTTCACGTCATGATGTTGACAAAGCACCATGTATCCACTAGAGTCTGCTGAACCTGAAAACCTTCCACCATCATTTCAATTACCAAGGCGTCATTGTGGTGGAGGGGCCTCTTTTCTTGGGAGAATGAGTAGCACACATCTCCTCTCCGATAGGTGTTGTAGTAATCGAAGGTGTTGTAGTAGTTGAAGGTGTTGTCCCTTTTCCTCTTCCTCTATGTGAGACCTCTGACAATGACATGGATGACACCCCTGGGGGCAGGTTCGTCATTTCTTCTCGGAGATGGTTGATAACCTCGTGTAGCGTGTCACCGATCTTCTTACTAAAGCACGTTTGTTGCTTCGCCGCGCCCTCTATCCTTTGATGGGTTTAACAAAAACCGTTTAACTGTCTATCAGCAGCTCTTCTATTTAGTTTCCTCGCCAACTGGCAGCAATCCTCTATGTCGTGCCCTTCGCATTTGTGGAAATCACAGTAGGTCCCTGGCTTACCCTTGTACTTCATCTTCGGGGGATATTGGATGTCCTTGCCATTCTTTTCTATCAAAATCAAGACTTCTTTACATCTGATGTTTAGGGGAGTAAAGGTCTCACTTTCCTGCCGAAGCTCCTCCGTCCAGTACGGGGGTCTACTTCCTTGATCTCTCCTTCCAAAATCCCTCTTTTGGCTGGGTCTTCCCTTACCACAACATCTATCTGCTTGGCATTTCTCTTGTGGGTCTCCCATCGTACCCATTTGCGAGCCTTCTGCATCAGTACGCCAAGGTGGTGGGTCTCTTAGTTGAGATTTCCTAGGCTAAGTCAGCATTGCTACTGTTTCTTGCCAGAGCTTCCGACGCCACATCGATGTTGCAATCTTTGATTTCCAAAACCAATTTTTGTAATCGCTCCACAAAGTCAGCAAGGGGCTCGTCCGTTCGCTGCCGAACAATCTGCAAATCCTGCATCGTTCGGCTCGGGGGTATGGATGTGATGAAGTATAATGCGAAATTTTGGCCATCATATTGAAGCTCGTTATTGACCCTGACTTCAGGCTTTCGAACTAGTGGCTAGCCATTGCTACGAAAGTGATTGGGAAGAGTTTGCGGAGCATGACGTCGGTTGCATCAGTTGCCTCCATACACTCGAGATAATAACGTATATACGTCGTTGGGTTACCCACCCCGGAGTACTCTCGTAGTCGCGGCTGCTTGAACCCTTTGGAAAATTTCTCCACGCCAATTTGGGGGAAGTAAGGGGATTCCATACTGCCGATGTCTAGCACAGTGGCCTCTATGCCCCTTTCAGCGAACAATGCATCTACGTGCTTCCACCGATTGCTCTATCTAGTTCCTCCCTGCGTGAGGGTTCCTCTGCTTCTTGCCTTCTCTTACGCCGGGGAAGGGATTCCGTCGAAGTGTCATCAGCCCTATGCTTATCTTCTCTAATGGAGCTTAGTTACTTTTGCCCTTCCTCGCGCATGGGTTCTCTATTGTCCCCATTCTGAGCATTCCATTAGGTTGGAAGGTTCCATTTTAGTCTTCCCTTTAGTGGCTCTTCTTTCTCATGTGCTCAAAGGTCGGTTACAGGGGAGAGCAAAAAAACCCGAAAATCGAACCGAAAATTGAAAACCGAACCGAACCGAAGTTATTTGGTTCGGTTTTCGATTCTATATATTTACATTTTTGATTTTCGATTCGGTTTCGGTTCAAAATCGAAAAAACCGAAAACCGAAAAATAAATTTTAATTAATTTTAAATTAATTTAATAATTATTTTCACATTCAATTTACATTTAATACTTGAAAATTAAGGGTTTTTTTTCAAATCAACAATAAATTACATGTGCTAAAAATTAATTATATTGATTTTTAGTTATTTTATGTTAAAAAAATTAATATATGGAAAAAAATTAATTTAAAATAAAAAAATATAATTTTGGTTTAAAACCGAACCGAAATAATTCGATTCGATTTTCGATTCTAAAATTTCCCCCCTTTCGGTTTTCGGTTCGGTTCGGTTCGGTTCGGTTTTTGAACCGAACCGAGTTTTGCTCACCCCTAGTCGGTTATACATGTAACGGGAGCGGCTTTGGGCTGTCATGGACCGTGAACTTTAAACCAAAAATCGTGTCTTCGGCCTCGCCGGCTGCTATTCCGCACAAAGCCTTCTAAACATCTCCTGCTCCTCTCTGCGTGAGTACAATATTTTGCTCATCATGTTCTGCATGAGAGCCATGGTTGCGCTCTATTGTTCGACTTGCTTGATCAACATGGCCATGACATCTTTTTCGCCGGCATTCCTCTTCCTTCTCTCCTCCAATGTCTCTTTGTTTATGGAGGTGCGCACCTCTATTGATCTTGGTGTCTGTTTCTGCGTCGATGGACCAGAAGTCCCTGTTTTGTCACCAGGTTCCGGTGCATCAAGGAACAAGATGGTTCCTGGGACCTGTGGAGGTTTGTTGGGTTTGTTTGGGGAGTAGCCATGAGGTTTGTTACAATCCACGCTTACCACACCAATTTGATATCAATATGAACCGTCCTCGAAATCATGTGGTCTTCAGTGTCCTTGCGATGATGCCTGCTGAATTTGCAAAACAAGTCTTCGGCCGAGGTTTCCAGCAAAGACCCTCCGATGCTGAAGTAAACGAGGAGCTTGAGAGTGGTTGTGAAGTAATAAATGAGTGATACAGTTACCTCAAATGTGAGAGAATGCTTGCTATTTATGGTAGTTGAGTGTAATGATGACATGGCAGGCCCCACTACCCAAGTCAAAATTTGTGGCAGGCCGCTGAGGGTCTTGTCCGCCGTCAAGGCATTTATTGCACCCCATTGCAGGTTTGCATTTAATGCGACAGAGGAGAGAGAGCGCAAGTGAACTGCTGGCGAGTGGGTAACATTGAAGCCGCTACAGCATCAATGAGATGGGTAATGTTGAAGGCAATTCGGCGAGGATATCTCTCTCACCAGGTGATCTAGGGGGATTTGTTGTGGGCCATGCTAATGGCAATTCGACGAGTATATCTCTCTCACCAGGTGCCAAGTGGACCCATGGCGTGGGTACTACTGACACTGTGTTCAGCGAAGTGGCCGTCGGTATCAAAAAGAAAACAAAGAAGTAAGACAGATAAATGTACTGTAAGCATTGCCTATTTGGCTTTGGTTCTTGAACCCAATAGTCACACAAATGCAAAGAATCACAAGAATCCAGTTTAAATCTGATCAAGGAACTTAGTATGAGCTAATGTGACACTTGGGAAACAACCGTGCGCAAGAGCTTACTTTATTATTAAAAGTGTTGCAGATTTTGTAGCCTGACTTGTAACTATAGCAGCGGCAGTCGTGACAACAAATACTGGCCGATCAAACAAAAATAATAAATACACATCCAACACTTCAAAAATTTGTAAAATGCCGAAGAAGAAAATTGTGAAAACGCTAGTTAAACTCAATAACAGCAGTCATTGAACTAGGCACTATAATTAGAGCAAGTTTTTGGCGGAAAAGCACGAGAAAGATAGAACTTCAGCAGGCATACAAGAAAACAATTTAAAAAATGAGTAATTACCTGTCAATGGAGGTACCGGATATAGCATGGCCTAGTTGTAGCAGAAAATTATTTTTCATGAGACGTAGAATGAATGTACATTTGTTAACACTCATGCAATGGAGAAGTTCCCAACTCTTCATAAATCACACCAAGACTCTAGTACGCAAACTGCTACAGCAGAATCTAGGAAAATTTCTGCACATTGCATTAGAAGACAAAACTAAATCAACATAATCATAATCACCAAAACATCTCAAGCATGAAATCTGAGGGACTAAACATCTCAAAGTGATCTAAAACTGAACTATGTTGCACCTATCCAGATGACATCACTACACTAGGGAGATTAAATTTGAGTTGAACTCATCATTTCTGAAACACAGTCAATCAAAATATCCTTTGCAAAAACAAGACTCCATGGCAATTCAAACAAGAAAGATATAATGTAATGCAGTTAGATTATAAGCAATTGAACCATTTTCATTACAGAACAACCTAACTTGATAAAATTGCAGTAAAATCATGTAAGAATTCAATGGAATTCATTTATCGGCCTAGGCTGATCAAGCTTCTGATCCAAATCGGAGCTTTTTTCTTGACACTTCATCCTCAAGTTTCACTTAAGAGTCTCACTCCCCAGATCAAAAAGCCCAAAAATTTCACACAGATAACTTAACCCAATTCAAAACTGAAACCTAATTTTAAAAACTAAACAAAGGTGGGAACTTTAACATTTCTGTTGATCCCTAAATGTCAGAATTGAGAAATTATAAGAAGAAGAATTAATATGTAACACATCTTACTTCAATTTATTACCAAAAGAACATGCAAAGTAGACAAAGAAAATACAATTAAGACTACAGAAATGGAGACCTGGTTAAGGAAAGAACTCAACTCAACTCAACAAACAGAAAAATAAAATATTTAATCACATTCAAATTCCTGGAATCAAGGGTCTATTACCTCTACACTATCACTTTTACCTTCAAAATTATTAAAACTCTGATAATTTTCACCAAGATAATTCTTAATTCAAGCCCCTTCTCCAGCAATATGTGGAGGTGGAGATTTTAGTCACAGCACTTAACAACATTATAAAGTGATATAGCAAAGGAATGAATTAAAAGACAGAATTGCTTACACAATTTCATCTTTGGATGTGGTTGGCTATCTACTCGCGTTTATAACTCAACCATGAAGGGTGTTTGTGCCAGATCAGATTATACGCACGTAGGTTCAAATATTTTGAAAAATTTGAAGCCATATGTTGTCAAATCTCAAGTCCTGAAATCTTTATAAAATTTCAAGTTTTCAGCTTGAGAATATAAACAGTTATTACATTGGTCTCTTGCCTTATTAGTGCCACCACCAGTTCGATTCCAAGAACTAATTCACTGAGAACTCCTGAAACACTAAATCAAATGTCAACAATAAATTATCCATCATAACATCATTCGAATATCCAAATAGAATCTAATTTCATGTCTGTTGCTTTCTCCCTCAATAGTTCTGCCAGAATCTTTACACAATTTTACACTACAATTACTAGTAAGTTCAAACCATCCAAACCACTCATTTACCTAATTATATATATATATATATATACATACATATA
>CATIWQ010453094.1:0-22125 GCA_949673415.1 Euphorbia schlechtendalii | reverse complement strand
TTCAACTATCATATCATCAACTTCATTGGGATAATAATTAACATCATTTTCCCTTACCTCGGACACTGGGTCAAGTTGATGATCAGACGAGGTACTCGGCTCCAAAGGTTGTACTGAAGCTTCAATAGGCTGTTCCATATTACTGTTGATATTCATCTCTAGTGAAGGAGCCAGATCAGGTAGCCAACTAAGTGTGTCTTCATTATTAATCTCCTCCTGACCACGAAGTTGGGTATTGTAAAAATACTCTGTTTGCAAGAAGTTGCCGTTTATAGTAGTGTGTGTGCGGTGCATTTTTGGGTTATAGCATCGGTACCCTTTCTGATAGATTCCATAACCTACGAAGACACATTTTTCTGCACATGGGTCGAGTTTGGTTCGTTCGGATTTTGGAATATGGATAAAAATAGAGCAACCAAATATCCGTGGTTGAAGGGTTAGGGGTAAGGTATGTTTGTGAATTTGGACAAAGCTTGGATAAGAGTTTGTAGGTCCAGGATTTTCGTGGGTAGACGGTTTAGAAGGTAAGTAGATGTGGCTAAGGCTTCAAGCCAAAAAATTTTGGGTACTTTAGATTCGATAATTAGGGCTCGGATCATTTCCAAAAGGATTCTATTTTTTCTTTTAGCAATGCCATTTTGTTTAGGGGTATGGGGACACGTGGTTTGATGAATGGCTCCTTTATCTTGATAAAAGGTTTTCATGGATGAATTAACGTATTCCCGTCCATTGTTTGAACGGAGGATACAAATGGTTTTGTTGAATTGGGTTTGGATCATGGTACAGTATTGGATGAATTTTTCAGTTGCCTTAGATTTATTTTCTTAAGAAATAAATCCAGGTCATGCGGGTACAGTCATCAATAAAAGTGAGAAAATAATGAAAAAATTATCCACCGGTGACAGGTGATGGGCCCCATACATTAGAGTGAATTAAGTCAAAAGGTGATTTGGATTTGGTATTATGTGGTTTAAAAGTTTACCTGTGGCTCTTGGCCAACACACATGTCTCACACTGCAACTTATTTGTAGAATTGAAAAATTTTGGAAATAGAATATGTAGGTAACCCGAGGAGGGATGACCTAGTCTCCTATACCAAAGCCAGGCCTCCCTATCAGCAATCCCATGAGCAAGCATCACAGTACTGTCTTGAACAACCTCATCCACATAGTACAATCCTTGGTGCTCAGTGCCACGCCCAATAATCATACCCGTCCTGATGTCCTGTAGTACACAAAAAGTTGGATGCATTAGTACAGTGCAGTTTAGTTCTTTACTAACATGACTAATGGATAACAACTTATGAGACAATGAAGGAACATATAGACAATTTGATAGTTTCAAATTTGGTGAAAAATTAATAGTTCCAGCTCCTTCAACCGAAATAATTCCCCCATTGGCGGCCATGGCATTATTTTTTTATGGTTTTGTTTGGATTTGGATATCTAGCCGGTCGAAGGTCATTGTATCCGTAGCACCGCTATCGAAGATCCAAGGTATTGTTTTTGAAAAAATATTGTTTTGGATAACATAGACAACAGATGGGTTTTTGGTGGGCTTAAATTAGGCCTCTTTTGTAGTTTTAAGGGTAGTTTTAGAAAAATTTGGGAAATTGGGGTAAACAAAATTTAATGGGCTTAATGTTGGAAGGGTTTAGGGAGTTAGGGTGAATTTCGGAAAAAAGAAAAATTGGAGGGTCTGGTTGTAATTTACCAAACCCTCCCCCTTTATAAACCCATTTAGGGTTTGGCTCACCCCTTGTGGCCGCTTCTTTTGCTGCTTCAGGGATTTTTCCTCTCCTTGTGGCTGCCATGGCCACCGCTCCGCTCTCCTTTCGATTTTCGGCTTCTGTCCAGGTTTCTCCGGTTCCGTACTCTGCTCCATAACCGTCCTTGCTGCTGGTGGCTTTAGAGCTGCCCACAACGGTGGCTTTTCCTCCGGTGGCTGTGCTTCTCCTTTTGCTCCACCATTCGGGATACCCGATAACTTCAAAGCACACATCTCTTGTGTGTCTGATTCCGTCGCAAATCATGCATTTGAGTTTACTTTTATCAACCCGAGTTTGGCCGTCGTTGAATTTTCCGGTAACCCCTAGTTTTCGATATCCTTGTGCCGCTAATCCAACCGACTTAGCGCCAGAAATTGTGAGCCCTTCGCCTATTCCTTGTGGTGACGATGTCTCTGAGGTTAGCCCTAAAATATTCAGGCGAGCAGCCTCCTTCCGAATAGTTGCTTAGGCGGATTCCGGCGAAGGTAAGGGTTCCTGTCTCAATATTTCTCTTAATCTGAATATAATCAGGATCAATTGAACTCAGAAACTAAAATACTTTCTGTTCTTCTCGGATTTTGTTGTATGTTGCTATGTCGATTTCGGATGTCATCGGATTTGGTTCCCGACGATCTATTTCGCCCCATATTCCCTGTAAGTTAATCCAAAAATCTTCAACAGGTATACCATTCTGCTTCATTCGATTTACTTTTGAGTGTAAATCAAACTTTTGTAACTTGTCTTTTCCGGAACTGTAAGTTGTCATGAGAGCATTCCACAATGCTTTTGCTGTTGGGAATTCTGTCAGGTTGCTTGCCAATTCCGGTTCAATATTCTGAATCAACCATGAAAAAACGATGAGATCATTTTGTTCCCATGTTTCGTATTTTTCATCATTGATTTTTGGTGGTATTTGGCTTCCTGTGAGATGACTCAGTAGCGATTTTGATTTTCCTCCTATCGCAACTTTCATCATCAGAGCCCATAAGGCATAATTTTGGCTGTTTAGCCGTATGTTGATTGATGGATTGTCTGAGAGAGTTTGCTTTCGATCTTGTATATTAAGGTCATTTCTAATGAGATCTGCTAACTGGTTTGACAGGTCGTTGTGGCTGATTTCAGACATCTCCTTCGTGTTGCCGTCTGTAGACTTGGTGGCCTTGGTGGAGCTGCCATTTGCAGACATGGTAGCTAACTCAGAAGGTGAGGCCGGTACATGATGAGCACCTCTTGATTATGGTCTTTAAGACTGAAACAATCGCTCTGATACCATGTTGAAATGTTTAAACTGATATATAAAGAATTCTATTGATTATCTTTGTTCTGTGTGTTTTACATTTTGAAAGATACTGCTTTATATAGCAGTTGTACACAAATGGTAGACAGACTTTTACAACTAAGATAAACTTTTCCAGCTAAAAAAGGGTAAAGCATCTTCTTTAGTGGCATGAATGGTGGAGTAATTAGTGGGATGTGATGAATAATATTCTGACCCTTTCTAACTGATAGGAATTGGATGGAACAAATTAACAAAATCAAATTTGGTCGAGTTTGATTAATTATTATCCAAATGAAACAGAACAATCCTACAAGTCTATTAAAAAACAATAAATTTAAAGTCACCATATGTAAGCCAGTCACCGTATCTTTTATTTTTATATTTATTAATTCATGTTGGTATTATCTCTAGTTTCATATTTTTAATATATTATTTTCCTGGTAAAGTTTTAGGGGAAACGATGGGTACAAGTTTCTGCTCCCATTGAATTTTGTTAAACCTGAATTGAGAAATTCTTGTATTCTATTACTTATAAGCATCGATACTACTTGTAATTCACTGTATGAATTCGTTGTTGGGAATAAACCTAATGTATTCTAAATCACATGGGCAACATGAAAATTTGTGCATGTCTAACTAAATGTCATATGAATTTATCTTTTCACATTATAAATTTTGGACTAATACATCACTAGCTCCCTCAATTTATTTCATTTGATATAGGATTTTCTGAACTTTTAAAAGATTATTGCAACCCTTCAATTTGGTGAAGGAAAACTAGTTTGCTCATTGAAGATTACATTTATGTTTCTGGTGGGACAGAGAAAAAGAAGAATGACATTTTTATGTAGTCAAACCATTCAGAGGTTGACACCTGGTGTTCGGGGGTGAACTCTTGTTTTATTCGAAGCCAAAGCAGATAGGAAAACTTTTCAAAATATAAGCAACGAAAGTCGAAATGTGACGAGTTAAGAGAGTTAGGGATGAGAATCATGAATCGCAATCGCACAAACTTTGTATAAATTAAATAAAAATTTTAATTGGGCAATATGATTCGTTCTTGCATGAGCATGCGCAAGAACAACTTATATTTCTGTGTGCTATATGGAAAGAAGGTTGTTAATAGTGATGGGAGGAAGGACTAAAAAAAGGAAGCAACGAATAGTTGAGAAAAAGACAAAAAAAGAATGGCAAAGCCCATGACATGCATATACATGAATCCTTTTTGCACGTAATCCTCAACACAAGTGGCTTGTGAGTTAGAGCAGGCTACAGCTAGCTAACTTATACCAACTGTCGAACTTGTTTTCCACGTGGGTTTCGGCTCTTTATGATTTATGATAAAGCCATCATTCCCACGTGCATTCTTTTTGTCACTTCACAACTAAACACCAAAATGGTCATGTTTTACTTGGGTTTAAAATTAATTCAATCCATTTCAATTTAGTTTAGCTTAACATAGGTAGCTTTGCATATATATGAACTTAAATTAAATAATTTTTAGTTCAATTTAAGTTAAGTTCAGTTCACAGGAATTTTAAGAAAATATTATTATAGTTAATGTTTAGTAACTCACCGAACAACTTATGTTTTTAGTTTTTTTCGAAATTAAACAATAGTTTTAAGTGTTTGATTATGATTTGTGACTATTTTTTTATTATTTTGAACTTTCATCAACAGTGAAACAAAACTTATTTCAATATAAATTATAATTATATAAAATTGAACTTATTTTTTATTATAAGAAAAACAATGCATTAATACACTTTCTCAAATTAAAAGACTTTAAAAATATAAACTGGTGTGAAGCTTGTTAGACTAAATATATGTATCCACTTTAGAATAGATGTCTTTGCATATTGTGTAGGAATTATTACTGCTTTTTTACGCTAAATATAAATGAAAATTTATATATGTCTCACCTAAAAAGTACTTCAAAATTATATGATACTATTTATATAATATTTATGATACGGGTGTCTATCTTGTATCGAAAAATAGTTATATGATACTAGATACATATATTTAAGTTAACATTATAGGCATAATTTATGGGGTGCATGAATTGTATTGATAATGTGTCTTGCGCGTATCCATGAAAATTGGTATTTAAAAAAAAGTACACTAAAACAATTTAAGAAAAATGGTGGCTTGTTCATGTCATTAATTGTATATAAAAAAATGTACAATTTAAAATTCATTTAATTATTAGAAAAATCTATACCCCACATTTCTAGCACCGGTAAACAATGACATTATACCCAACAATCTCTTCCCACTTAAGTATTTAATATTTTATTATATGCATTTTGTGAGTATATTATAAGTCTCTCCTTTAAGCAAAAAGAAAAATATCACCTTCTAAACCTTTTCTCTTTTTTCTTTGATTTCCTTTAAAGAAAGCTTCCTAACAGAGCAAAAAATGAAAAAAATCAATTTGATACTAAGGAAGTGCAAAACTCTGTCAAGGCAACTTGGAAGATCTTCATCTTATAGTAGCTTGAGGTCGAAATCCACTAGAGATGAATTGTGGGTCGATTCTTGTATGGAAGAAGAACATAAGACCATATTCGTTGGGAGCACAAGAAAACGTTATGTGATTAGCTCGAAGTACTTGAGTCATCCTCTGGTTCATGCTCTAATCGAGAAATCAGATCGAGCGCAGAAGCAGAAAGCAGAAGGAATTGTAGTCGTGAAATGTGAAGTAGTTCTCTTTGATCATCTCTTGTGGATGCTTGAAAATGCCGATCCGAATGTTAACACCATGGAATCTTTCCAAGAATTGGCTGATCTCTATGTGTTTTAGAATGGAAAAACAATTATTCAAGTTAGTTATTAAAGAGCATGGATGGAGATTAGTTCTTGATCATATATATGTATAATATAAGGTAGGAATTATAAAAGCATTCGTTAAGTTCATATTAATATGATTATTAGTTGTTCCTTTGGTGATATGCACTAATTGATTATATATTTCTATTGAATTTAATTAACTTGAATAAATTTTGTTACTAGATCAAGTTTCAATTTGTTACAAGAAGAACTCGGAAGATGGTTTGTTTCTGTTCGTTTGTGTTGTTCATTTCTTGAATCTTGATCATTAATAAAAAAAATGTCGAAGGTATATTTGTACCATTAGTTCATTTACTAATGCAAATCAGTAATTTATGTATAGACAGAAATATATGATAATATGAATTATGTATGGGAAAAAAAATTGGTTTTGTGTTTTCTTATAAAATGCATGGAAAGGATGAACATTACATAATTTTTTTAAAAAAAACTACCCCCATTCACTTAGCAAAGAAGATTACATTATTTGATTAATTTTAGAAAACATTCCTAATTAATATTGCATCTACATTTTTTTTTTCTTTTGATTTTTAAGATCTCAATTAATTGATTTGAACCAAAGTTAAATCAATTATATAAAAAGATATTTATACCTTTTGTCTTAAGTCTACAAAGTGCCGCACACTAATATGTGTTTGGCCATCCAAGAAAGAGAAGCTATGGTTGCTAGTTTCCTGCATGTTTTCAAAAAAGTGAAATACAAGTTTCTTTTATAAAAAAAAGCTCCCATAACTTGTATGTTTTGAATAGAGTGAAACCAATTTAATCTTTATCTAATACATAATTAAAAAGATTAACAGATACCAAACTGGATTTAGTTGAATTAGTACATCCATAAAAATAAGCGAGGATGACTCGTCATTGATTAATTTCCTTTCAATAAAAAATGTTAACTTTTACAATTCATTATAAATTTCATTGTGGTTATGGCTGATTTGAAATTCCCAGCATTTTCCCATTGAATACCATATCTCATCAATCATTGAAAGACGTCAAAAGATTAAATGAATTAATTGGTCAAACTATCCAATTATGTCATCAAACAAATTCCTCTCATACCAATCCTTGATTAGACTCCAACGGTCTTCGTTGCTCCCTTGATTATTAAATACTCCCTCCATCTATTAAATATTAACGTTTCAAGAAGATATTGATTTCTTTTTTTATTATCATTATACATTTTCAATATACTTTTTTTCCAAATTTTCCATTCCTACCCCTATTAATTTATTCAGCTTTCAAAATAACCATATTTCAATCTACAAAAATAAAATAAGAAGACCATAGGAATCAATTTTTAAACACTTACAAATTATTTTTATTGAACATATTAATCAAATCTTGAAAATATAGTAAAACATTTATGAAATGGTAAATTAATAAATCATCTCATTCAATTAATTGTTATTTAAAACTGTGAATTAGTTAAAACAACAATATTTAATAAATTGAGGGAGTACATTTTATCAATGAATTTTTTCCTTCTTCAATTAGTTAAGACAAATGATTATACAAAACATGTAATCAACAAAAGAAACAAACTCCAAAATCCCTCATTGATGAGGAAAATAATGAGAACATTATATTTATGCCCAAAAAAACTAAAGTAAAAAAATGTGGGCTCTTCAAGTTTATAGCAAAGTGGACACTCATCTACCTACATAAAGCCCGATACAATTATTAAAGGTAAAGATAATGAAGAAATAAATTACTCACTAAGCAATTTTCCCCTCTGATTTTGATGCCAATTTACTCCTCTGTTGATGTTCTGCAACTTTGTAGTCTACAACTTCCCGAAACAAATTCGCATCCAATACACAGTTCTGGCTCCCGTAAACCGCGGCTTGGACACTAGCCATCAATTTCGCTATTTCTCTTCCGGAAAACCCTTCTGTTTTTGCCGCCGCCTCCTTTATGATATCGTCAGTTACTCCCTTGATTTCTATATTTTGCTGCTGTTTTTTGAACAAGTTTTTGAACCAGTTGCCAGATTTTTTCGATCCAGCCTGGGATATGTACTTGTCCAGGTAGAGCTTCAGCAGCTTGAACCGCTCTTCTTCTCCTGGTAAGGGAAATTCGAGAACTTCATCGATACGGTCAGCCACGGCTGAATCGAGATCGCCTGGACGGTTTGTAGCGAGAGCTAGGACTATGTCTTTGGATTGGTCGCCAGTGCGGAAAAGAAGGGCGTTCAGTGCACTTCGTTGAGCTTCGCTCATGTAGGTCTTGTTCCGCCTGAAAGGTTTAGGTTTATAGCGTAATAAATTATCTAAAATCAGTCAATTCACAATCTGAAATACATAAAATCTGCAAAAAAAAAAAATCTGAACTAGTGATTTTTTTTTTCAAAAACTTGACACTTGAAGAAAAAATTAAGGCTTGATGCATAATAAGCCGCCCTAAACTTCGAAAAGTTCCTATGAGCCCCCCGAACTTGGTAAAATTGCACTCGCCAGCCCCTCAGTACCACGTGTCACATTCTGATTAGAGAGAAAACAAAAAGATTGACATATTAGAATAGTCAAACTAATTACAAGGCAACACGCGGCACCAAGGTGAGGGCTAACTATGCATTTGGCCAAAAATTACGATTAGGATTTGAAATTGCATTGTTTGTTGATGATGAAAATTGAAAATCTTGACAATAGCACACTTCCTTTGCAACATACTGCTAGGTCCACAAAAGAGATAGATATTACTCAAACTCAACCAATCCATCCACGGCTGATATTAAGCCCCAAGGTGATAAGTTCACATTGGGGGATTTGAAGGGGAAGTGCTACTTACTCGCACAAAAATGCATCTGCTTCATCGATGAAGAGCAGCAAGCCCCTCTTCGACTTCTTAGCCCAATCAAATAACTGATGTATTTTCGTAACAGCTTGTGATCCAAGAGGAGCAACATCTCCACCAGTCATCAATGCATAATCTAACCCCTGCGTCAAGAAAAAATCAAGATTAGAAGAAACACCATCGAAAAAAATTCATAAACTACTCCTCATGACTACACCTGAAATTAGCCATATCCACTGCAATTCTAATTGTAGTAGATGTTTTCATAACTGATTCCATATTAAGCTCCAGAAAATTTGTTAATATTATAATTATTCTCTTATGTCTTCTTTCCCTGTCAAATAAAAGTATCTTTTCTCATACGGATAGGCATACATTTGAATGTATTATATTCTAATAGTGATGAGTTCAACATCTAACCACAGTCAAAACAAGCAAACTCGAAAGTTATTCCAAAGAAGAAAACAAACTATTAGAACTGCATGTATTATAATAATCCATTTTAAATGACGACCAATAGTACCAAGTAATTCATGAAGTAACAAATTTTGCAATAACATAGCTTATGGAATGAATATTTAATTGAATAGGGGTCATACAGATTTGCGAGCGAGCTCTCTGGCAGCCATTGTTTTCCCTGTTCCAGGGGGGCCATAGAAAAGCATGTTTCGGAAAGGTGCCTCGTGGGACTTTGTATTGGCAGTTGCATTAGCTAATTGTTTAATTCTTTTTTGAAGCGAAGGATGTAAAACCACATCACCAAACCCGTTGCCAATTTTAGAAGACCCGTTATTAGCATTACGTGAGAAATTGCTAACGCCACGGGTAAAAAATCCTGACCAAGGGTACTTCCCTCTAGACGACTCTCTAATAAGGGATGGCTGTCCTAATATTCTATCTACATAGCTCCAAATCACTTTTGCACCTTCTCTGCATTAAAGAAATGAGATTGCATTAGCCACATACAGAACTCTATGCATTGCCAAACAAAACTAGGTACGAATAGTAACAAATAATGCACGTTCTCAGTTTATTATATGATTGGCAATGGCATGATTGACATTAATACTTTTTATGCAACCTTGTTAAATGTTAAGTGACCTACAAATGCTATATAGCTTTTAGTGAAAAGTGATGGATGCTGCAAACAATCATATTTGCAAACTTCAATTAAACTTCACAGATAGCCACTAAGCCTAATAAATGTTGGGACAAAGTTGCACAGTTTTTTCTACAAAAAGAAATTCAAAATACATGTTTATTTATAGTAGGTTACCTCGTAGTATAAATCCCAGCTGCAAGGGCTGTCACTCCCCCCACAGCAACAACCAGCTTATTCTGATCTGTTAGAATGACACGTAAACCCCCTGCAGAAGACAAAAACATGCACTTCAGCGGATGTCTGTTTAAAGCGGAAATTCCCAAACAACTCAATTGCTCGGTTTTTCAGACTAATATGCTGTTGATAGTTGCACTTTCATGTTCTAATTTCTCTAAGACTAGATTACCAAAATCCTTACACTACGGATAACCTAAATAATAAGATGTCAAACCAAACCTATATTACTAAAAAATTGCTAGTTCGAGATTTGATTTACCTCCAATATGATCAAAAGCAGTATTTATAGCAGCAACCCATTTCTCTCTTTCAGCTTTTGCCCGATCAACTAATATTCGTCTGTTAACCTCTTCAGCTAGTTTTGCTTCATGGGCCCTTCCTTCTGCTTCAGCCATAGCTCTCACTCTGATTGTTTCACGTTCAATCTCAGCTTTTTCTCTCTCAGTTTGTCGTCGTTGTGCTTGTATCTGTTCTTCTGTAGCTCGTCGAGCTTGTTCCTGCCTTATTGATGAATCTTCTTGTAGCTTGACAAGCTCTTGGTTCCTAGCTCTTTGGTATTCATTCTCAGCCTGTTAAAACAACCAATCAAACTCCCCCACAAAGTAACTTTTCTCTGTCCGTAATGTAGCACTGCATACCTGCATTCTCTTTCTCGCCAACTCATCCTCATAACGAGCCATCTGGGATTTAGTTTGTGCTTGATGCTGTGCAAGCTTTTTCTGTTCTTCATATATTACGCGTTGTCTCTCCTGCCAAACAATGAAGTGCAAAATTTGAGAAAGATGTCTGTAACAGCAACTAAGATTCTATGAGACTCGGAACCAAGGATGATGACACCCAGAAAAATCCTTTATGATCAAATGAAATAGCAGAGTGCCCCAATTCAAGGCTCTGGAGCCCAATTTATACCTGTGAATCATTACTTCGAATAATTTTCTATTGTTTTCGAAAAGTTGTTTTTAGCCTTCAGATAAATATAACCAACAAATAAAAGGTCAAAAGGTGAGAATAATTAGTTCCTGCTCCTACGGAAGGATTTGTGTAAAGAGTAGAACTACTGACAAGAGGCAACATACTAAGTCAAAACAAAATAAAATCTTAATGCCACCAACCGAATATCCATTAACTTATTGATATTGGAGGTCCATGGGATTTGCATAAAATATTGAAAGAGGACAACTATATACAACTTACAGTTTCAGCTTGAGCTTGCATTGCCTTGTACTCTGCAGCCTTCGCCGCCATCTCTTCTTGCCTTGTCGCTTCTTGATTCTTTATAACTTCGAAAACCTATATCATTAGCGAGAAGCACCAGTTTTCAGTCTGTCCATTGAAAGTGTGCTCTCACATAAAAGTTATTCATGAAGTATAAGTTTCGACAAAAATACGAATGAAGGTGTACAAGCACAATAACAAATGTAGGCCAGCCTAATGCAATCTCCCACTTCCCCACATCCACCCACAAATTAAATTGAACTGTCTTTTCATTGACAGACACGAAGACAACTAAGCAAGCCTAATGGAACAAATACTTGAACTGAGTACTGGACTAGCAACATGAACACATGATGTTTGATTTTCAGAACTTAATCAAATATCAAGAGCCATTTCTCAGTTTATCATTAAAATCACGATTATTGTAATAACTGCAAATACAGAAATCATAAAATATCACCATGGCAGAATAACCGGATGTCACAATATTCTAGCCAAGAAAAACCAAAACTTTTAAAAATGAATCAATCACACTCGAAAATTGCACCTTCTTAGCGTGAGAAGAGCTTGAAATCTCTCTTAAGGCCTTAGCACCTCTCTCAAGAGCCTCGGGATCAAATCCAGCTGACGTCGTTCTCGGATTATCATTCCTTGGACCTTTAGGAGGAGAATCTGAGGCATTTCCCGGTGCAGATAGAGCAGGATTCGAAGGCGGAGCCTGTCCAGATGAAGTAGATTGAGAAGAAGCATTTGAATTAGCTGAAGAAGAAGCAGGTGAAGGAGAAGAAGAGAACAGCTGAGGGAAATTGAAGGGACCATCGGCAAAAGCCACAGAATTGGACTGCGAAAGCGAAGCCGAGGCAGAAGCCGCTATGGCTGATATAACTCCAATGGCATACACTTTCGCCATTTTCGTTCTTTCTCTTTGCCTCTACCAAGTGAATGAAAGAATACAAAAATGAATTTAAGTCTTGAAGAACAAGGCAGTTTCCATAGAAGAGAAGGTTTTGGGAGGGTTTTAGGGTTTATATGTTTGGTGGTGAAGTGGCGGTTCGGTATCCATATTTCAGTACCAGTTTTTATTTGAATCCGAAGTCCACGGGTTCAATAATATTAAAATGGGCCTGTATATACATTTATGGGCCTAAGCCTACGTCTCTAAAGCCCCAATCAACATAATTGCCTTAACCTCTATGTTTTGCCCTGAACTTATGGGGTAAACAAACACCGTAAGCAAAGGTACTAGTCCAGTGATTAAGACTCTCTTCATGTGTTTGAGCCACATGGGAGTGAGATGTAAATTTATTTTTTATTATTATTATTGTTGTTGTTGTATGATGATAGTGGTAACTTTTTGAGTTGTCACGTATTTCAGGGTATGTTTTCCCTTTAAAATAAAGTTTAACCGAAAATTTAATGTATCCTTTCCAATATTTAAGTCAGTTAGTGAGGGAGAGAATGGTTATTGATCTCAATAAATGTATTAACGTCGTGTCAATAAGATATGGAGAAGGGGTAATCATAGGATATAGGAGTAATGATGACTAGGTAGTGCTTGCTGTCTAATTTTGACACATGTGCAGGCGGTAGGTTATCTTTTACCCGTACCGGTATTAATGACGTCGAATATGAAGTTAGCAACCATTAATGTGTTATTTTTGTAATTGATATGACCTTTAATTCCATTGCCATGGGTAAGAACCGAACCAGAGTGCATTGTTCATTTGGAAACATCGACAAGATCTTTCGGATTCGTCAACTACAAGTGATTGTTATCATTATATTATCAGATTGGTTACGATTTGAAATAAATAGAATAATTAAAGCAGATGTAAATGCAGTTCATCACCAAATACATATAAATTCAATCAATTCGTTGTTATCAACTAATGTTACGAGCATGAAGTGGAAACTTACTAGAAGTTGTTAAATATGGTCTAAAATTGTATTTCTTTGTTATCTATGCATCATTCTCCATTCAATTTTAATAGTCTGCACATGAATTTGATTTTATTAAAGGTTTAATGCATATATATTTTCCTAAACTTGTCCAGAATGTGTTTTTGACATCCTAAACTTTTAAACGTGTCAAATATTTTCCTGAAGTTATTTAAAATGCACCAGTTTGTCCACTCAATATTACATGTCAGCTTCTGGTTTGAGAGAAAAAAATAAAAAAAATAACATATATGAAAAGTCAAACTAATCATAAACTGACACGTAATGATGAGAGAGTAAAATAATACTTTAAACAAATACAAAAGACTATCCGTCGCATTTCAAAATTGGTGGTAATAGCTTATTTTGTTCGGGGGTGTAAATGGCTATTATTAAATGTACAAAAATGAACCCACATGTTTGGCATCAATCCACTTTCTTTTTGGTCATATAAGAAACAATTTTTTAGAATTAATTTAATCAGAAGAAATATGTGATTAGTTTGTTTAATAAATTGGATACATTAAATAATTCTTCAAATATGTTTCATTAGTTGCAACTATTCGAATTTCTGCTATCCCTATTGTTAGCATCCGCTCACACATGCATCTCTTTATTTAGTGTTTCTCATGATGTCTCTCATTTAAATTTGATATGTGATGTTTATAAAATTTATTATTTTTTCATTTTTTTTCTCTTTTAAAATTTCACGTATTAAAAATGAGCGAGAAACATAAAAATTGGGACATGTGATTTTTTTTCATTCTATTTCTTCCTCACTAAAGTTTAGGATTTAAAGTGTCAAAGCTATCATCATAATTAACACTTTTCATTTTTAAAATAATGAATACACATGATACATTGTTTAAGTGATCATTAAAATGAATGAAAAGTAGTCAAGTAAACAAAATTAACACAATAATAGTTGTTGGAACACATGAACATGTAGGTACTTAACTAAAACATGTAGTATTAAATTTAAATAGTTTCAATAGCATTATTTACTATGGGTTGGAAATCAATGTTTCGACTAATGGAATCAAATGTGTTTGAAAATCAAAATACGAAAGAATTTGATTAAATTTAATTTATTCCATTACGATTTTCATTACAAAATAAAATAAATCAATTAATTTTTTAAAATTTTGTCGTTTTAATACACACCATAAAACAATAATTGTTATTTTTTCATCAAAAACAATAATTGTTATTAGGCGCACGTGAGTGGGGAATGTACTTTATTTTATAAATAGGGTTTATGTGGAAGAATAACAAGTTAATGAAATAGGTGGGGTCGTAATGTTAGGAGCTTATAAAACAATAAAACATTGAAAGGACCAAACTAAATAGTAAGACTAAGTGGAACTAACTGACTACTTTCATCAATTCATGTCTTTGGAGATACTCAAAAGATTCTTGTTCTATTCACTTATCATTTTCCACCTAACTATCCTTTATCTGTTCTACACTTGTCCTTGTTTGCAATTTGTGGATGTCTTTCTTCATTTCTTTTTTTCCAAGCCTATATCAACATATTAAAATCTGTTTTTCTTACTTAGTTGTTATCATTTATATTATATTTAACATGCCCATCTTTATTTCATTTTTATATTTTCATATTCTCTATTCTATATTTTTGATGTAACTCTTCTAGAAACTAACATGCATCACAATTTAAATAAGTGACACATCAACGGGAAAAAAATAATTAGAACCATGTCTGTAAAAAGTTAAAGGTAAAAAACAGTCAAAATGTTATCTATAATTTGGATAGAATATATATTTTTTTTGTAACGGTAGAGAATACAAGTTAAAAGGATAAAATGAAAGCACACAAAAAATAATTTTTTAAAAAAGTTTTTTAGGCTATTTATCCTACATTTTTGTGTATGGTAGATTGAACAAATTGTTTTTTTTAAGGAAAAATTCGAGGAACTATGAGTAAATTTTTCATGTTATTAATATGAACACAACTAAATAAATTGAGAAATTACATTTTTAATTTTCGCAGTGTGAAAAAATTATATTTTAAAATATTAAACATCATTTTATTTGAAAATATATTTTTCTGTAAAGAAAGGAAATGAAGAAAAAAGCAAAAAAAAAAAAAAGAAAAATATAACAAGACAGAAAAAAGGCCTACGAAATACAAACTACCTTGCCCACGACCGAATCTCGAAGAGCACACTCCCTGCAGGAGATTGATCCAATATTTTCACTCCTAATGACGAACTAACGGCAAACCCCACCAGAAAAATCAGTACAATAATTATCTTCATGGAAAGTTGGATATCTTGGAGTTGAGAAAACTAAGCCAAAAGATGCTTTACATGGATAACGATTTCATAGAGAGGATTATCTGTAGATGGACCACTAAGGTTGTTCGAAAGATTTACCAATTGAAGTGATTCGGATTCGAGGGTAACATTGTAAGAGCAGCCCATGATTCCGCCACAAAGGAGTGTCCTTTACCAATGTTACGAATAAATCCGAAGTGTCAAATGATCTCCGAAGAAAAGACTCACTGCTCCAATAACACCCGAGGACAAGTCAACAAGACCCATCAACATTAAGCTTCATCATGTCTCTAGAAGGATTTCACTTATGCACGAAGACTTGTATAGAAATTTAAACCAGAGATGAATGCAACCGTGACAAAGATTTATGACACACAAAGCTCTAATAACACCACCTTTATTAATTGGGAAGTTTGCTCCATTTTCGAAAATGCGAAGGTTCCGCCATTTCCAAAGTCCACTAATACATACAAAATATGATTTATAAGTAACTATGGAATAAAGTTAAAAGGAAGATGAGGTGTGAGATTATTAGATTTTTAGATTTTAGATTGTAGGATAACTTTAATTGTTTACAACGATGTAAAAACTAATCGTTAGATTCTTAGATTACTTTTTATTTTTACAGTGCGATCTGTCTAATACGGATTATGAGTAAAGATGCAAATGAAACAAACTTTGAATTAAATTGAAACCAAACTTAAGTGTTAAAAAGTGAAACATTCTAAATTTAATTTAAATATTGTTCCAACTGAGTGTTGAAACCAAATTAAAAATGTTATTAACTGATCTTTTTAATTTAAAAACAGTGTTTTCATAGATATACATTTTGCTTATCTTCACTATTAGATGAATAATATGTAGTTTGATCCATTAGTTAAAACTAGTAAAATATTAACTAGTTTGTAGTAATCAACAATACAAAACAACTAATAAGAAACGTGGACCAAGAAAAAAGATTAAGCACATATAATATATACAGCATATTTAATTATCAACAAAATAAAAAGTAAGAAAGTCAGAAAAATCACAATGTAATCAAACTAGATTATCGTATGGAAAGAAGCCACAATGAGAATTTTTTTTTCAATTTACGGGTGATTGCACATAATAAAAGAAGTGACAATTAAAATAAACTCAAACGCATAAATCGTCAGATCAGACAAATCGAACTATAGAAACTGAAAATAATCTAAAATCTCAGAATCCAACGGCTGAAAGAGTAGGACTCATAGGTACTATAAGGAGACAAGCCACAGTAGATAAAAATCCCACTACATTCTGCTGCTAAATGGAGATGTCTCAATAAAGAAATACATCCATGGCTAACTTTACCTTGCCATTTATACTTTATGGTGAGCCAATGGGTTTCTATGGGAAATCCCACCATTGCCATTTTAAAGGCCAATTTTCTGCACTTTCTCATCCGATTCTTGTGAGTCCGTCTCTTAATTTCAAGCAATTTAATTTCTCCCGAATCGGACCCGTAAGCTTCTTGTGAAGATTTGCCATTTCCATTCAACTGGCCATTCAGCTTCTTCTCGTTTTTATTTTTTCTCTTGTATTTGATTTGGTTTCGTTTTGTCCTTTTTTGAATGAATTCGTAGCGTTACTTGTTATACTTTGATGATCACTTTCCGACTTGTTAATTTTTGGATGCATAGTGTTTGGTTATGGTATGCTTTATGTTTTGTGGTGAAAATTGCAAAGTTCAGTTTCTGTTTGGCTGTGAAATTGATTCTCTCAGTGTGTTTCGATTCATCTTAGTGGCTTGCTTGAGGAAATTAAAACGGCCTTTGTTCTTCCTGTAAATAAAAACAATTTTGTATCAATTTCGTATTTTGAACAATTTTGATTCTCTTGTTATGCTTGTGGATACTTTTCTTGAGCTTACAGTACAGGCTGCTTGTTGCCTTTTTAAGTGATATTGCAATTCTTCATTGTCTTCTTGTTTTAACTCTGTTATTTATAACTGTTTGTATGGTTTGGTTGGCTTTGAAGCAGTATTAAATTTGTTGATCTGAAAGATGGAGTGCAGCGGGCCTTGTATGGGGACTCGTTACTCTAGTTCGAACCGATTGTCTGAAGAATCGGCTTTGGATTCTGAAAGAAACGGTTGCAATCATCCAAGCCCCCAAACTCTTCAACCTTTTCCTTCAGCTGGGCAGCATTGCGAGACTAGTGCTGCTTATTTCTCATGGCCTAGCTGGCGGTTAAGCGACGCTGCTGAAGAGCGGGCAAACTATTTCGTGAATCTTCAGAAAGGGGTCCTGCCAGAAACTCTTGGTCGGTTGCCCAAAGGGCAACGAGCCAACTCATTGCTCGAGCTCATGACAATTAGGGCGTTTCATAGCAAGATTTTGAGATGCTACAGCCTTGGCACAGCTGTTGGGTTCCGAATTAGACGGGGATTGCTGACCGATATACCTGCTATTCTTGTTTTTGTTTCTAGGAAAGTTCACAAGCAGTGGCTCAACGCCATCCAATGCCTACCCAATGCCCTCGAGGTTAGTAATATATTTGTGTTCATTGTGCGATTCGTTCGGATTCTTGTTGATTTGTTCTGTTTCTTATGCTTTTGAAAAAACTTGAGTTAAATTGTTGTGATTAGGGACCAGGAGGTGTTTGGTGTGATGTTGATGTGGTTGAGTTCTCGTATTTTGGTGCACCCGAGCCAACTCCCAAGGAACAGTTGTATACCGAGATTGTGGATGATTTGCGCGGGGGAGATCTTTGTATCGGTTCAGGCTCTCAGGTACTTACTTTTTCGCTACATCTAAGCTATATAGGTTTTAAAATGTGTTCATTGTTTTCAAAAAGCTTTCCTTAACTGAAGTAGTATCTTCACTTTCACATAGTGGCACCCAATTTATGGTCAAATCAGGTTTATATAAAGGGGTTTTTACATAAATACCAAATTACAAAAAAAACCTCTTTAATCTTTTATTTTCATTTTTACCAAAAACAGTTTCATATTTACATTTTTTACGTTCCAGATTTTTAATAGGTATATAACACATGCGTATGTAACAGATATATAAGAGGTCTATTTTTTACATTCATAGAAAAACATA
Organism: Euphorbia schlechtendalii; assembly: GCA_949673415.1. NCBI lineage: Eukaryota > Viridiplantae > Streptophyta > Magnoliopsida > Malpighiales > Euphorbiaceae > Euphorbia > Euphorbia schlechtendalii. The sequence goes on along the minus strand of CATIWQ010453094.1, from coordinate 3,569 downwards.
GTAGACATATAACATGTATATAATAAGTATACAATAGGTATATAACTAGTGTATAACAGGTATATACACTTGTCGCACATAGTAGATACATAGTAGGTATATGCAGGAATGCATAGAATGTAAAATCGAAATCCTAAGAACCCTGAAGAATGTAATAATCAAATAAATTATTGAGAATTTATATTTGTAAATATGATAATAACTTTCTGCAATCTGAATCTTGAGAATGGTAGTTCAAAGCTCTTTAAAATTCATGATAAGACATGAAACAGGAAACATTCATTTATCTTATAGCTACTCTTGCGCTTCACTAAGTGAATTTTTTTAAATGATGGTAATTACTCCGTGGTTGTAATATATGATGCAGGTGGCAAGTCAGGAAACCTATGGAACTTTGGGTGCGATTGTCAGGAGTCGGATTGGCAATCAACAAGTTGGTTTCCTTACAAATAGGCACGTTGCAGTTGATTTAGACTACCCAAGTCAAAAGATGTTCCATCCATTGCCACCAACACTCGGACCTGGGGTATATCTTGGTGCAGTTGAGAGAGCTACCTCGTTTACCACAGATGAACGTTGGTATGGCATTTTCGCTGGAATAAACCCTGGTAAGGATATTCCAAAGGCCTGATGCACAGGTACCCGAACTTGTCCCCAAAAAACTTGCTGGCCCCTGAACTTTGCTCCTTGAACGCCACATGTTAGCTTCTGATTAGGGAGAGAAAATCAGAAAAATGACATCTTGGTAAAGTCAAACCAACCAGAAAGTGCATTTTTTGAAAGTTGGGGGGCCTGGGGACAGTAAGTTTTTTGGGACAAGTTCGGATACCTATTGATGCATTAAACGTGTTCCAAATAACATTCAACTTTAATGACCTCAAAATCCGTACCTTTGAACTGCAGCCTAATGCAATACCATATTTGTAACTTCTTGCAGAAACATTTGTGAGAGCTGACGGAGCGTTCATACCATTTGCCGATGATTTCGAGATGTCCACAGTTACTACTTCCGTGAAAGGTGTCGGGGAGATTGGCGATGTAAAGTACATAGACTTGCAGTGTCCAATCAGCAGTCTCATTGGGAAACAAGTAATGAAGGTTGGAAGAAGTTCGGGTTTAACGACAGGAACTGTGCTGGCGTATGCCCTCGAGTACAACGACGAGAAAGGCATTTGCTATCTAACCGACTTTCTTGTTGTCGGCGAGAATCAACAGACTTTTGACCTCGAGGGAGACAGTGGAAGCCTGATTTTAATGATCGAGAACGGCAAGAAGCCTCGGCCCATTGGGATCATTTGGGGCGGTACTGCCAATCGTGGAAGACTTAAGCTGAAAATCGGTCAGCCTCCTGAAAACTGGACAAGTGTCGTCGATCTTGGGCGCTTACTCAATCTTCTTGACCTTGATCTTATCACTACAAATGAGGGGCTTAAAGGTTTTCGTCTTGAATACCATTCTCAGGCTATGGGTTTTTTTTTTCAAGTTATTCACCGGTCAGTTCAGTTCAGAACTTAGGGCCTGTTTGGTATTGCTTTTCAAGCTGCTGTCCTATTAAGTTGTTCTCACGAACTTTTTATAGAACTACATATTTTGGTTTTAAACAACACATTTTGATCCTTCATACTATTTACTTAAGAAGTGTCTGACTTGTTTTTTTCAAAAATCAACTCTGCTACTTATGGGAAAAACTTGAAAATAGAGTTTTTCAGAAAAGCAGCTTGGGAAAGCACAGCCAAACTGGCCCTTATAAGTTCTGCATACCTAAAAATATATACTTAAATCAGTCCGGTTCAGTACACCTGCAAATAAGCTAAAAAGATCAGGGCCTTGCTATATCTAATTATAATCGTATTTCTGTGTGCTTGCAGCTGCTGTGCAAATTCAAAGAGCAACATCCTTAACGGGAATCGGGTCTACAGTGGGAGACTTCTCGCCTCGAGAGGGAATGGGTGCAAAAGACATCGAAGAAGATAAGTACGAACCACTTGGTCTTCAAATCGAGCATATCCCATTGGATGTTGAGCGAGGAAATGTAGAGGCGAAGGTTGAAACCGAATTTCATCTAGAAGATGGGATCAAGATAACTCCTAGTGTAGAACATCAATTCATTCCGAGCTTCATACGGCAGTCTCCTTTGCATAAAACGAACTCTTCAGGCAAAGATGTATCGGGGAATCTAGCTTCTTTGAGGAGTGACTGCGAGGAAGATTCGTGTATTTCTTTGCATTTGGGTGATCAAGAAGCGAAAAGGAGGGGCGCTAATGCTTCGAGCAGCAGCATTGAACAACTTAAATAACTTTTATCTTAAATCAAGTGCTTTATGTTGATTTTACTTGCTAATGACTACATATTTTATGGTGATCTCCTTTATAATTAGGGCAAATCAGAGTTAACTGTCAAACTTGTATTAAATATCAATTTGCACCTCAAAGGGTGATTGCCATCCTTTTTCATGCATCGAATTATTTGTCAAATTGATACATGCATTTGTTGTTGTTCGATTTTCATGGCATATGAACTTATCGGTTTCTTTCTGAGTTGATAAGTTTTCTCACGACAAGTTATAGACAAGAATAGCAGTTGATATGAATCATAAACGAGATATTATGTTCAAGAATTCATAAGGAGTAACTATGTTATTCCGTAATAATTTATTTAATAATATGAACCAAGGAATGCTTTAATAAATTAATCTAATGACCATCATTTTTTAAGAACAACTCAAAAAGTGTACAATTATGAACTCAAACTTCACAAAATAACACCTTATTTCTAAAAAAATCATTGAATTTTATAATTTTCTAACAATGAAAATGCGTTCATTAAATTGATCGGGGAGATGAAATGTTACTGTACAAAGCTTCTAAATTTTGAAAAACCAAAGAAATTTCAATATTCATTCATAATTTAGTAGGCTCTCCATATATTACTCCCTCGGTCTAGTTTTATAAGTTCATTTAACCGAATCATCAAAATCAGTATAACATTTATTACATAATCAAAATAACAAATTTATCTTTTACATTTTTTATACTAAAATCTTTTTTTTTATCAATTACCAACTTATAATTTCATCAATATATTGTATCTCGCATGAATAAATACAAATTAGAGAAAGCATGATTAAAAATACATTGAAAATCTAAATTGATAAATAAAAAGAAAACAGATGAAATGTTAAATGTACCTATAAACTAGATGGAGGGAGTAATAATCAGTCTTATTATAATTGATTCTCATTGATGTCTATAAATATCTCAAGAAGAAAATAGAAGTAGCAACTTCTTTATAATTTTTTCTACAATAAAGTGCAATATGAGAATATATGCAATATGGCGGATGTGATGGGAAGATCAGTGTTCTCAACCTTCAGAAAATTTCAAATAAAGTAATATGAAGTTTTCTCTATTTATTGTGATATATAATTTGCCGAGCATTTGTAACTCAAACTCAGCAACCACAGGACAGGACACTTGAGGGAGACAAATAAAATAATTAAAGAGTAAACTTAAAAAAATATGACATGTGTTTTGTATAATTTGTAAAAGAGGGTTTTAAATTTCTCAAAA
>CATIWQ010453041.1:0-18202 GCA_949673415.1 Euphorbia schlechtendalii | reverse complement strand
TCAATGCCTCATTTCGTCATCTACATTGCATAATTATCTCTTGCTCATCTTCTACATCTCATAAACAAACAAATTAATTATTTGATTTGAAAAGATTATCTCTTTGTTTATATTTTTTAATTAACAATTAATGTTTTTTTTAGTTTGTTTCTTCCTCGCTTGGTTTTTCTACATTTTGCTGCATTTGATTGATATGGCTATGAATTTATGTATCATTTGTTTTTTAAATGAAGTTAAAAAATTATTTTTTAAAAAAAAAGGGCATTTAGGATGGTTCTCTCAAAAGAACCGTCCCTATTGCCTCAACATTCCCTCATTCCAGACGGTTCTTTTAATAGAACCGTCCGTATTGCTCTAAACCGGAGCAAAACATTTTTTAAATAGCATTCCGGACGGTTCCTTTAAAAGAACCGTCCGTAATGCTCCTTATTCCGGACGGTTTAAAACCGTCCGCATTAATGCTTATCAATCGCGTCGCAGCTTGTGCGGACGGTTCAAAACCGTCCGGAAAAGCCAAAAAAAACCGTCCCCAAAAGCCATTTCTGCACTAGTGTTTCTTGGCATGCACATGAAGCTGCAGCAATAAACTCAGCCTCTGTGGTGGACAAACTCACTACTGGTTATTTTTTGGAAGACCATGAAACTGCTCCCGAGCTCAGCAAAAACACATAACCTGGGGTGCTCTTTCTATCTTCAATATCTCTAGCATAGTCACTATCAGTGTAAGCAATAAGCTTATCATATCCTCCCTTCTTATAGAAAACACCAAACTCAGTAGTGCCCTTCAAATATCTCAAAGCTCGTTTCACTACTTGCAAATGCAGCTCAGTGGGATTTTCCATATATAGACTAGCAAGACTTACTACAAACATGATATCTGGTCAAGTTGCTGTAAGCTACATGAGACTGCCAACAACTTTCTTGTAATTAGTCTTATCCACCTAAACTCCACTTTCATCTTTCATAAGCTTAAATCCGGGAACTATTGGAGTAAAACAAAATTACTATTATCCATTCCAAAACGCTTCAGTAACTCTAATGCATACTTACTTTGGTTAATGAAAATTCCATCAGAATTTTGAGAAACTTCAAGTCCTAGGAAATACCTCATCCTCCCAAGGTCTATCATGTCAATCTCATTCTGCATAGACTTTCTGAACTGAATTATCATCATCTCATCATTACCAGAAACAATAATATTATCAACATATAACTGACGATCACCATTTTCTTTTCTTGTCTTTTAATAAACAGAGTATGTTCATATTCGCATTTCTCAAAACCTTCCTTCATGAAATAAGCATTGATGCGACTATACCAAGCTCGTGGAGCTTGCTTAAGCCCATAGAGTGCCTTTTTCAATTTATACACTTCCCTTTCATTTCCCTGTTGAACATAACCACTTGGCTGCTTCATAAAAACACTCTCAATTAATTCACTATGCAAGAATGCTGATTTCACATCTAACTGGTAGATAGTCCATCCTCGTTGGGCTGCAAATGCAACAAACAACCGAATTGTTCCCATACGTGCAGCAGGTGCAAATACCTCAGTATAATCTACTCCATTCTGCTACGAATATCATTTCACTACAAGTGGAGCTTTATATTTCTCCACTTCTCCATTCTCTTTGAATTTTGTCTTATAAACCCATTTCACTCCTACTTTCTTTGCACCCTTTGGTAAATCTATTAGTTCCCACATGTTCTGAATTGCTTCCAATTCTGCATCCATGGCTTTCCTCCATTCTTCACTTTTAACAGCTTCCTCAAATTGAATAGGATCATCATCTATAGACATCACCAAATAAGCTTCATTATCTTCTTCAGAAAGTCTTCTCCAGACTCAAAATCTCTCATCCAACTAGGTGGTACCCTTTTTCTCCCTTCATTTGATGTAGAAGCATGATCCCTGGACTCAGAGGAAGGATATTCTGAGTCAATATAAGTTCCAGCCACTTCATCAACATCATTTCCAGGCATTTCATCCTCAATTTCATTAGTTCCAAGCACTTCATCCTCAATTTCATCAGTTCCAGCCACTTCATCAATTCCATATACCTCATTTTCTAGATCTCCCCATTCCAAGTCACACGCAACCATCTTTTCATAATTTTGATCCCACTCCCATGCCTCATTTTCCTCAAATACAACATCTCTGCTTATTATAATTTTGTTCGAATTTGGATCAACAAGTCTATAAGCTTTCGACTCCTCGCTAACCCCAAACAGTACACATCTTATGCTCTTATCATCTAATTTGGTTCTATTATGATCAGAGACATGAACATGAGAAAGCAACCGAAAACACGAAAATACTTAAGTGAGGGTTTTTTTACAGCTCCATGCTTCTTTTGGAGTTTGATATTTGACATCAAGAGTTGGACTTCGATTCAAAACATGTATTGTCCAGTTGATAGCTTCAGGCTAAAAAATCTTTGGAATTTTCTTCGCAAAGAGCATGTTGCGTACCATATTAATAATGGTTTTGTTCTTATGTTCAGCTACTCCGTTTTGTTGTGGTGTATATGTAGGCGTCAGTTGTCTTTATATACCATTGTCATCACAAAATTTTGTTAAGTCATGTGATGTAAATTCTCCACCTCCATCAGTTTGCAAGCATTTGATAATTGAATCTGATTCCTTCTCTACATGAACTTTAAAGCTTTGAAAGACAATAAAGGCTTTTGCCTTTTGCTTTAAAAAATAAACCCAAACTTTTCTGCTAAAATCATCAATAAAAGTAATTAAGTACCTCTTCCCACTATTTGAAGTGGGTGTGATTGGTCCGCAAATATCAGCATAAATTAGCTGAAGAACTTGTGTTGCTCTCTAAGAACTTTTCTTTGGAATTGGGTTTCTTTGCTGCTTTCCCACCATACAATGCTTGCAAAGCTTTGACGGAGACTTTAGTTCTGGTAAGCCATTCACCATCTTCTTTTGTTGAAGTGTCTTTAGACCTTTGTAACTCAAGTGACCAAATCTACAATGCCAAAGCTGAGCTTTCTCTTCTGTTATTGTGTTGAAATGAGGTGCAATTGTAGCTTGTAACTTGAACATCAATTCATAGACATCTTTGTATCCATGATCAAACCTGTTTCTGAATGATATACCCTGCATCTATCATGCTGGAATAGGATGGCCAACCCCTTTTCTTGTAACTGCCTGATACTCAGCAAATTATTCTTTAACTCTGGCACATGAACTACTCCTGTGATAATCTGCACCATTCTAGCAACTTGCAATCTTACGTTTCCCTTTCCAATTACAGCCAAGCTTGTGCTGTTGCCTAGCTTCACACTATCTCTGAAGTTTTCATCAAAATCAATAAAATAATCTTTCTTTCCACACATATGATTACTACAACCAGAGTTAAGAAACCAAGTATCCTCTTTATTAGCTTCCTCAGCACCACAACATGCCATCAATAACATTTCTTCTTGGTTTACCACATAGTTTGCTTCTTTGGCTGAACACTCTCATTGAAAATGCCCAAGCTTGTGACATTTATAGCATTCAACGGTGGCTCTATCAAAACTTGGTCTACCTCTCCCCCTTCCTCTTCCTCTGTAACTACCTTGACCTTTTGTGCTGGATTGTTCTTCAAACGTGATCTTTAAAACTTGTGATTCTTCAATGAGAGAATTCATATTGATGCGTTGCTCATGCACAAGTAAACTACTCTGTAATTCATCAGTAGTTAGAATACTTGTGTCTTTTGATTCCTCAATGGAACACACAACATAATTGAATTTTGAAGTCATCGATCTCAAAATTTTTGAGACCACATCAGCATCACTTTTGTCCTCACCATTTGCTTTCATTTTGTTGACAATTGTGAGAGTTCTTGCAAAATACTCATTCACATATTCATTGTTCTTCATTTCTAAAATCTGATCATATTCCTTCCGTAGAGCTTGCAAGTGTGCACGCTTCACTCTAGTTGCCCCTTGAAACTTCTGCTTCATTGAATCCCAAATGCTTTTGGATGTATCCTTGTTAAGGATAGTTTCTAGGATAGAAAGATCTAATGCTTGAAATAGATAGTTCTTTGCCTTCAAATCTTTTAAAACTTGATCATCATGTTTCTTCTGTGCCTCTGTTGACACACTAACTTTTGCTGCTGAAGGTACCACCCCCTTCTCCACTACATTCCAGTATTGTTTGGACTGTCAAAAATTTTCCATGAGCATTGCCCAATGGTCATAATGTCCATCAAATATGGGAACAGCTGGTTGCACGAATGAACTTTCTGTTACCATCTTTAATAACTAGAGAGCTGTTACTTTCTAATTCAATTAGGCCCTGCAAATAGGCTTTGAGACCATATGTTAAAGAAAAAAGGTCTTTAAAAGAATCGAAAAACAATTGAGAGAAAATTAACTTAAATTAATGAAAGAATGTGGTCAGCTTTATAGCTGTACAATACAACTGAAACGGAGAAAGAAAAGGAGTTCATAATGCTAACAACTTTGAATAAATAAAAAACAACTAAATATCCCCGAACAAACTGGATTTATTGATTAAACAATCAAATCCTAACACCCATACCATGATGAAGTAAAGCTAATTAAATCTAACAAAATCCAATATAATCAATCATATATGTTAAGTCTTACACAAAAGTGCTTGATAATTAAGATGCCAATCATGCATTTCTCTGAAAAACCAACGCAAAGTTGCATGTACATCTAACTTATTTATATTTTTTTTAATATTTGTGTAGCACTAGAAAATATTGCGTTCATATAAAAAATTATCCAAATGTCTGACTTTAATACTTGAAAAAACTACAATAATAGCCTAGCCTACACTACTGATATTTTTTTTTTGTATTATCAATGGGCGAGTTAATTCCATGGCTCTTAACAAGCTTGAGTTCCACAGTTCTACACTTGCATCTAGAGATATGTTGGGTTTTAATGAATAGACATGACTAAGAATTAAGAAAAATAACCAATTTGGATTTGGTAAAATTGGTACATCCCCTGGTAGCGGATGGGGATAAACTGGGAACAGAAGACTTGCTTGTTCCAGTTTCTGATTCAAGAATGTCTGTTCCTATTGTTCTTGTAATTTCTGAACATTTAGGTTTTCCTCCAGCACTTTCGGAGTTCTCTGCATGCATTTGTGGCCTCCAACAAAAGGAATTGGAAGAATTTCACATGGACTAACAGTCTCAGTATACGACTTTTCAGATCATAGGAATCAACTGCATCTGCTGCTTACCAAAAATCGCTGGCTCATGAAAAATAAAAAGAGAAGAATAATTATTCAGTTTAGCTCTTCTATTCATTCTTCTTTTTTGTTGTATTTGCAGCTAAGATAATCCAAATCCATAAACCAAGTTGGAAGTCAGATAAAGTAGAAATATAATTTAGAAACGGTTAAATAGACGAGTTTGAGGTAAAAATAATCCAAAATACCAAAAACCAGATAAAAAAAAAGTAGCATGAGATGAACCTGACCCATCTTTATTAAATTGTCATAAAAACGAGCCATCAAATAAATCTGGGAAAAAAATTACTGAAACAGACTACAAAATACTGTTTACAATCATGGGCAAGCAGGTGCTGTTTTCTAGGCTGTTATACAGTACAACAACTCTATTTGATTGCCAAAAAAGGCCACCAATCCTTGCTATTCAATGCTTTGAGAACATTCCGGTTGTTAATGCTGAAAAATCATAATCCTTTGCAGATTGTGATGACGAAACCGATGCAGTTCCTCTCACTCCTGTACTTGTTACCCCCTTCCCCTTGCTGCATCCCAACAAATACCACCATTCAGAACAAAAATAGGTTTAAAACTTGTATTTCTTCTGCTACTTAGCTTGAAACCTCTTGCTTTCTAAAGTGTTTCCCCCAAAATTTTGACTTTTCATACGCAAACAACTTACACAACGAGATTTCATCTTGTATTTTGATGGTTCATTCATCAATGACCAAAGCAGGCAAACAAAAATGGACTTGAACCGAAGAAATGTTTGGGGTTGACCTCCCGATAACTAAGAAGAATTAGAAATAAGCTTGTATTCAAATCAATTCCTTGATATGATGATGTCTGACAGTTCCATTTATTGTTGAATTCCAACATATAGTAGACTAACCATGCGCTCTACATATTCCAAGCTCAAGGTCTTTCATTGATGTTGTATTATATATTATACTAATAATAATAATAATAATAATAATAATAATAATAATAATAATAATTATTTTTGGGCTTTCTCATCAGCTTTAACTTCTGGAATTAATGGTGCCTTACCATGGACTTTTAATATGCAATGGAAGATTAAGAACTACAGCAGAAAAAAACACAAAGAGAAAAACAACGTAGGACATAGATATAGAACAGGGAAGAAAAGGACTGCACAAAGAGAAGAATTTCATGCTTATACCATCAACAGAATGACCTAGTGAAAGACAGTCTAAAATTATCGAAGCCATTTCCACTTGTTTCTTTTGGGCAAAGAAGAAGCACATTATGGCACACAGACTATCCATATCAAACACAGTGACTGAGTGAAATACCATATATAATGAAGATTGGACATGATACAGAAAATGATATTAGAAGAAGATACAAGAACTTTCAGCAAATGATCAGAAGAGGCAACTCATTAATCAAAAGTTACAATAGCAGATAAAAATAAAAAAAAAACGAAAATATACCTAGATGCTGGATAAGAAACCGAGCTTCCCAATGGATTTGCAAGTCCCACACTACCAGCCTAAATTAAGGGCAGAATTATCGAAATAATATCAGAGATCATACAATGCAGTGGAAAATGCCAAATAAAAAAAAAATTAATTCGACCCATAAATTACCTGCATTAATTTCTGTAGGTCACCCTGCCCAGATCCTACTGGCATGACTAGTCCTGGAATTTGATATCCAATGTTGGACCAATTTTGAGCAGGAGAGTTTAAACCATTGGACCCAGGCTGAGCAAATTTAGGATTCACAGAACCTGATTTGGCAGCGGCAGCCATGAGAAGAGACTGTTGATGTGCCAGCATAGCAATTTGCTGTTGATGCATTGCAAATGGGGACACCATATTGGACTGCATAACATTCAAAAGAATTCATCAGCTAATTTGAATTGAGAGCAAAAGCTCAACTACACATGCATACTACATACACATACGAAAAATACCTTCTCAAAAAGGCTCATTATATCAGTTTTCAAATCTTTCTGAGGCTTCTCTGGCAATGGAGTAGATGTTAAAGGTGAATCTTTGAATAAATCGTCAATTCCGGTGCTGGAAACAGTACTTTTCTCTTCTATTTTAGATGGACCGGATTTGTCTGTGGTCGATGTTTCTTCAGCAGCTGTGGCTGCAGCTGCAAATTTACTTCGAGTCAAACAAAATATCAAGATGAAGCCAACAGTCACAGAGAAATATATAATGTTAGGCAAATCTAATGGAGTAACGAAAGGAGAAAACAGAAATTTAAAAAAAACCAGCAGGTAACTATGTGGATGATCTTATTTATGAAACACATATTGTAAAAAACGGCATACATTGGAATCCTGCCCATCCATTATCATCATTTGATGCCGCATCCGAGCCATTTTCACTTGGATCATCTATAGATAGCATATTGAAAAGGTCAGTGGCATAATCAGTTTTGGGAGCGGGAGTGGGAGCAGGAGCAGGAGCAGGTGGGCCAGCAGTTGTAACAGTTTTTGAGGCTTCAGATGGCTCTGCCAGTGATTCAGTTTGCTGACTAATCTTTTGGGGTTTTGGAGCAGGAGTAGCCTGTTCATGCACCAACAAATTATGTCCTTACAAAAGTTACCTTCAGTTGGAAGACAAGAAACTAAACAGACATCTAGCATAAAGTTAAGAAACAGCAAGTATGCATATATGTTGTACATCATACCATTTCTTGATTGAAACAACTAGAAATATGTGCGTATGATGTAACATCATTCCTTCTTCTAGGATTATTTAATAGTTTGACACAACCACAAGTTTACCAAATTCTCTACCTTTAAGCCTAGTTTTTCCTGCCTTTATATATCATATCAATGATTATTTGCTCCACATCAGTCATGTGAGGAAGAAAAAGAAAACACATATTTCAGACAAAATTAATTTCCAAGAGTCAGCCAACTTTACGGAGCAGTAGACTAAAAAACCATGAAGTTCATCTATGTTGTAACTGAACAATATAGTCCCAACTGATTGTGATGAGTTAGTTACATGTCTGATGGTATTCAATCAAATGAAAAATAACAAATCACTATAGATGTTCAAAGATTTTATCTCTCCACATCCACTTCAAATGATACCAAACTAAAAGGAAAATGGGACAGGCGCATTTTGGTCTACTACAGTTGAGCAGCGCATTGATGTAGGAGAAAAGAAAGGGACTGAACCTAATGCACCATAGAATAGAGTAATATGAAAAGATTCAATTGTCCATATTTCATTCAAAGAAAAACCCTAAATCAGGTGGAACGGAAGAAATTGGTTCAAAAAGAACTTAAAAATCAAATCTAACATCCAAATGAAGCAAAATCTCAAGGACTTCAGTTAGCATCCAGTAAAAAGCCATCAAGTAGTGCTTCCAAAGTGCATACTATAAAAAAAACATAAGAATTTGCATATGCTAAGGTCATCAAAAATTCCTTCTGCTTTCTTGCTTAGTTAATTCGTCTAGACAAACTCTCATTGAAGAGAACAAAATACCTGGTCAGGTCCCCTTGGAGGCTGAGCAATGCTAATTCTTGCAGCAGGAGTACTCTCTTTTGAGCGTGGTGGTTGAAATTTCTTTCTTTCCTCAAACAAATTTTCAGAGCTGCTCGTTCGCTGATGAGCACTTTCATTAGGTCTCTGCCCATACGTGGCAGAATTTTCATCATGCCTTCTAGGAGGAGATTTAGGCTTTCCATCTTTTGCCACCCATCTCTTGTCCTCATATCTGTGAAAATGCAATAATCAATTGTATGCAATCCAATTTCTAAAAAGCGAATAACAACTGACAGGAGAGAAGTGTGAAAAAAGTGTTCTAAAATATAGACATACTTTGCACGAATGAAATTCTCTATTCCAACTCTATCGTAATTTGGGGGTAGCTCTGCTTCCCAATAACTATTAGCCTTTTCATTTCCCATTGCTGTACAATAACAAATACACTGGACATTAACTGATATTTGAATTTAAAAAAAATAACATAATCAGGTTAACTACATTCCTAAAATCAAACTATCTTACATTGAATAAATGCAACCTGTTCTGGAAGCCATGTGTCAAGAGTCGCAGATCGAACCTGCATCCAAAACATAATTGGATTCAAGCATTTTCACAGCTACACACACAAACAGCTAGCTGAATCGGAATAGAGAATACAATATAGTTCAATGACAAAAATTAGAAATCAAGCCTCACATGACATAGAAAAAGGATAAAGATACATTGCAAAACAAGTTTTGCTATATTAATGGTGAGGTAAACTAACAAAACAGAAACAACTATAAGAACGATCATACATGTATGCCAGGTATAGTAAAAAAACTCATATAGCACACCTCACATACATTACATACATGTATGCCAGGTATAGTAAAAAAACTCATATAGCACACCTCACATACATTACATATTTATCAAACGCAAGTTCTCTTGAGCAGAAACAGAACACGGAAACATGAAAAAGTAAATCTAGTGATTGTCTCACAAAGAAGATCCTAGAATCAAAATACTTAGACTTTCTTTCCGATCTTTTAAAAACAAATAAACCATAACAAAGCCCACTTCGGAAGTGTATGTTTAAGAAATTAAAAGAGCCGTTTGTGCATAGAAATAGTAAGAATGGGAAGAAATTTATCTCTTTTGTGAAGAAGGAAAGACAACAAACTTGGCATAGTTGTGTGCTCCAGCCGTTATCCCAAATTGTATAATATTAATATGAGCCTAATGTTCCCAAATTCAATACTTAGCTTACAGTAACATAATCAAACATAGTTTCAAAGGTCCATTACATCAACTTCACCCGCTAATTAAAAAGAACATCATGGAATGACAAGTACCTTTGATATGTGAACCCCAAGGCTTCTATGTATTCCTGAACATTGCATGCATATAAAGATACCTAAATTCACACTTGCCCATCTTGGTCCTCTGCAATACAAGAAAGCTAACATTAGCAAACTAAAAGAAACAAAGCAGCAACAACAACAACAACAACAACAAATGAAAATCATTTGCTGATATATGACATGAATCAACAAAATCATGTGTCTATGTACTCTCCCTAGATGACATCTGTACTCAGTTTTACCAGCTAAACACATAATCTGCTTTTAGATAGTTACATACTTTGATTTGCAGTCCGCACATTCCCTGTTCTCAGGCATTTTAAGAAGACCCTCCAAGATCTGTGTAATTAGTAGAAAAACAACAACATGAGAATTAATGTGGAAAGTATGAAAGACCAGATACAAAAAATAATATGTTAATTTAGAATGAAGTATACTTGAAAATGTATACAAACCAAACATTCAAAATCGGATTTTCACAAAAAAATGATTTTCCCTTGTTATCCGATGGAGTGCCATCTAGATGCAAAGAGAGGCATATGGTTTTACTGCTTAGCTGATTACAATATTGGTATACAAGAGCACTATTATGGCAATATGCTGAACACAAACTTTTACTCTGTAACTGAAATCATATTCGATTATTTCCTACTCATGGTAACCACAAATCATACCAAGGAAACTATAATTGGTATAGCAGAGGACTCCTTAGATAATAGAAGAGTTTAAAAGGCTGTATATCCCTTTTAAGTAAAAAGGGGTGTTTGATATGCTGTGATAGATTCTGAATCGTTTATGCTGCAATTATAAAGTAAGATGACAGAATCACGACAATATTTGGCAGAAAGCACATGCCTGAAGAATATCTTAATTGTTACATGATGAATATGCAACAGATTAACACTTACAGAAGAAGCCAATTTAGTAACACCTGAGAAGAATAATTTACTCATCTACTTCCAGCTGACAAAAAGAAGGTCATTTCCAGCAGGCAAATCCAAAAACATTCCAGGATTCAAAAAAACGTTAAAAAAAACTGTTAGAGTGAGTAAACTGCAATTTTCTTTTGTTGGTTGTAAGATTTCCTACTATAAGATCTCCCAATACCGCACACTGGAATTGCTAACTTACACAACCACGGTTTTTAAGCGTGAGAAGCAATCTCATACTATCATAATTCATCATTTACCTAAATATAAGATAAAATCTCTCAAGAAAAAAATCATCACCGAAACAAATAAAAGCATAAATGTGAATTTCAAATATAATTAAAGCATAAAATAGATCGAGAAAAAGACTTACCTAAGACACAGATCGAATTAGGGAACTTTTCAAATTTATCAACGTTAAAATCAATCCAAAGATACAAAAAGACTCAAATACTAATTCATGAACAGAAAAACGAAGTGCAGATCGGCATCAAAATGAAATAGCAATCAAAACAAACCAGGCAACAAAGATTAAAACACCAAGGCATAATCAAAATTTAAAAAAGCATAAGACTCCGATAACAGAATCAAAATCGGACCTTTTTGTGCCTGGCATTTAGCTCTTTAGAAACGTTGGCCTTCTCGTTCATGGCGAAGGTAATAAATCGGAAATCCGATCGATAAAGCGAAGATAATGAAAACAAGAAGCAGAAACCAGAAGACTTGTGGCCAATTATATGAATTTTGTTTTCTGTTTCTCTCCTTCCCTCCCTCCGATTAATTACCAAACAAAAAAATCAAAGAGAGAAAGAAAAGAGAGAATTCAATGACTATTGCTTCTTGACTTCTGTATATTGTTTATTTGTTTTATATCTAAATCTTGCACGTGTGAATGTGTGGTGGGATTGGTGCGTGTGAAGTAATTGAAAAATAACCGTTAAAAAAGCATTTTCGTCTCGGTTATATTTCGAGATAGCGATGGTATCATGGCAAAGGATTCAAATCCTTAGTCCTACTATATTTTTAACTTTGTTCTCCATTCAATCTTTGACAATTGTTTAATTTTTTTATCATTTTTTAGTTACTTACAATTTTAATAATTTTTCCATTACCACGTATATAATTCATGCACAAACGGCATATATTAAGTGGGGGACAAGATTGGGGATAGAATAACGAGCACAGATGATTTAAATCCCATCACAAAGTTTCAGTCTTCGTTGGTAGTGCGATCGGTGACATATCACGGTGTTTTTCTCGATCTTTCCTTTCTCATGAATTTTCAAAGGTGTCGGGTCGGTGTCGTTTTTAATATATTTTCTCCTCCATTTTATTTGGATTGTTTTTTACGGCGACCACAATTTCTTTGTGCAGTCGTGATGGCTTGTTATTAGCACTTGATACACAAAGGATTGATTTTATTTGCTAGGATGATTTTTGATACTAAGGTTCTGCTTTCTCAAAATGATATTTTCTTTAACAAAATGATCATTCTGAAATCAATATCATTGACATTGTTAAACAGCGTGTGATAATTCTATCTGTAATTGTTAATGGCTCGGAGAAATACTTGTGAGTTTTTTCAATCTTAATGTGCCATTTAAGAGGTAAGAAAATTGTGACATATGAAAGACAGTATTGCTTAGTTGTAATGCCTTCATTTTGGGTTCTTGGAACTCTACAATGGAGGATTTAGAGTCAGTGTCACACATTAGTTTAGAATATTGATGTCACGTATCAAACTGGTCATTTTTGTTTTGACATAATGAAACATTTGAGTAATGCTTGATGTTTTTGATTTTTGAAACTAACTTTTTTGGTGTATGATGAGTGCATAGACAGAAGAAGAAAAGTTTTCGTGGACAATATGTATGAAGAATTTCTGGATTTCCAAATGCTTGGCTTTGTTTTTGTAGTGTTTGGTTTTCCATTTGATCCGCGATCATGGTACTGATATCAGTGTGTTTGGCTAGATGATGGAAAATGTGGTCGAAACTCCGTCTAAACCGCAATGGCAATAAAGGAGAAATGAAGAGAAGGTGACAGCAGTGCATAATGAAATGCAAAGAATGAACCAACTTCCCCCTAACAGCACCTATGTTACTCATCGCCTTCACGTTCTCGAGAAAAATCTGCAACTTCTTTCCATGCAGGTCAGACACATTTCTGACAATTTATATGATTTATAAGAAATACCAGGTCCTTGGAAATGATTTTTGCTGGATTGCATATTTGAAAGCAGTTTGCCTTGCAATTTTAGGTGCCACTTTACGCTGTTTCTTGAATTCATTTTTGTGCTTTACTTTGTGCATTGATTCATTAAATGTTTATAATTTTTCCTCATTTTCTATAGAATGATTATGATTCATCTTGTTAATGCTGTATGCTAACTCATGTAGGTGTGTTCTGCATACATATCTGGTTTTAAATTATATCATTCATATATGTTACAGAGATAAAAACAGGAGATGTCAATTTGTGGGAATCTTATGTTTATATTTGAAAATTCCTTTCTAACTTTAAACATGGAACTATTAATTTCCTTCTTTGAGATTAGATTGTGTAATCATTATTCACATTTCACCATCCTATGAATATAGACAAAAATGTGTTGTCGTCAAGGTAAATAAGAAAATATGACACACGGTTGCTATAATATATCCTTAACTAAAGTAGCTTAATAGGCTAGATTTTAATTTTTTAATCATGTATTTAGTTTTTATAAATCTTAAACAAGTAAAAGTAGGACCTTAAAAGGTGAACTTTTAACTATATTCTATTACACCCCAAACACAGGAACGCATCCTAAAAGATTAACCTATGTCATGCGGGAGTCTGTAAAGTATAAACCTCGTATCTATTGTCCATACAAACGTTGTGGAACAAGTGCATACATGACAATTGGTTTTAGTCCGTAACAATAAATCCTCGGAAATACCAGGTCCACCCGTGAGCGGGTCAATCGGGTCAAAGAATCCGATCCAATTTAGTTATTTGGACTAAATTGAAAAGTTATAAAACTTAAGGAATTAATTGCAAATAATCAAAATAATTAATTCATTTTTTTTATTATATATAATAAAATATGGACGTGTATACGGGGATAAGAGAATAAATTGCATTTTTCGGCAGTGTCAATATGATTATTCATTATCACATTCCACTTTCCAATCAATTCTCTCTCCCGAGTTTTCGTCTCGTGACGAAAACATCGCAAATTGATCGTTATCGATCTTCGTCCCTGCAGAAGTTGTGGATACACATCCATACTCCGACAAACTGTGAGATGGATCCGATTCAGCATTCAAGCGGCGTTCTTCGATCATGGGCAACGGAAAAAGGTATTTACCGAATTCGTTTCTGATTTACGTTTTTTCCTTCATTGGTATCAGAGCGTGGTTATTTTTGCGATGATTTTACATGTATAATCTGTTTCTACTCTTTCGGTAATTCTGGAAAATTTGTTTCTGGAACTCGATTTCGTATTCTTCGTGAATTACGCGGAAAAATTGTAAAAATTGAGAAAATTTAATGTTTTTGGAGCGTTTTAACGATTTTCACATGTTTTGGGCTTGATTTTCTAGAAAATTAGTTATTCTAGAGTTCATATAGCATATTTAAGTGACCGGGATCGTTTTTTGCCGGAAAATTCATGTTTTTGCCGGAAAAAGTTTCGATTTTAAGCGGTTTTTTTTGTGTAAACGTAAATTTCCGTTCATTTTTTCGTAAAACGGACCGCACCAACGGACTTGAAACACGAATACAAGTTGAACTGCCAAAGTCCGGTCACCGGAAAATGGCTGGAAGCCGGCGCGTGTACAACACTCTCCATTGGCGGTTACCCACTCGCGCCGGAGCGTGCGGTTCACTCGCCGGCGACCGGAACGGAGTGCCGGTTGGTTCTCCGTTCCTATGTAACGCATTCTACGTGAGCTCGCTTCGTGGCTGCTCCTGATTGTGACACGTGTCACTTATCCGACGGTTCAGATTGTTTTTCATGGTTTAGCCTTCTAAACAACGTAGTTTCGCTCCGAAATTTTATCTACCCCCCCATTTTCATTTTTTGGATTTAATGGTGATTTTTTTTTAGAATATTTTGAGGTTCAGAAAATATTATTTTCTATTTATTTTATGTTAATAAATGCTTAAAAATTAAGGAAAATTAGTTTCTGAATTTTTAAAATATTTTCTATTGGTTGGAAAATAATGTAGAACCTATTGAAAATTAATTGAAAATTTTTCATATGTTGATTAATTTTGATAATTATCTTCTTTATATATTTGTATTAGTTACATAATTGAAAATAAATCATTAATATCTAAATTAATTATTATATAATTGTAGAATTTAATTATACATGTGAGGTAGAATGTGATTGAATATATTCTATTAATATATTTATATTTTTTAATTATTTGTATGATTATTATTTGAATTATACATGTGTTATATAAGTTTAGTTAAGTATTTTTAGTAATATACTTAAATAATCAATCATTTATATAATGATCATATTATTTTATATTTGTGATAATATAAAACCTGTATTTATTAATTATTTATGTAATAATTAATATTAATTTATATGTGATATAAATTATATAAATATATTTTGGTAATATATTTAAGTTAATTATTTATGTAATAATTAACATTGATCTTTCTACATATGTTATAGATGGTCAATTATGATGCAAACCTCACGTAATCCCGAACATCTATTCAATGGAAAAGAGCTAAGAGGAACTTGAGGAAATCGGCTCTAAAAAATGTACTTATTTAATTTAAATATAATACATAGTGTATTATTTTATTGTATTGTATAGAGAAATGCAATTTTTTGTATGTATTAATTTTATTACTTTGTAAAATATGATTTTACAAATTTAATTTTCAATTTATTTGAATTGATCACATTATGTAATAATCGGACATTCAGGTTCTTTTTAAAATAATTTGATTTGTCATCACCAAGTTCGATCAAAGGAAATAACTCTAGATCTAATGAGTTGACCTAGGGTGATCATTATAAAAGGGTGATCATTATAAACATCATAGTAGATGTAATAACTTTTAGATTGTAATACTTAGTGTATAATTTAATTCTACTAAGACATAAAATAGTTACACACGTTAAGTATGTTATGTGGCGGTTGACAATATAAGTCATTGTCATTTGTTTAGCATCATTGATATGTGTTTGTTTGTTTGTTTATATTTTCGTATAACAAGTTTTATGCATGTTATGTTATTGAATAGTTTTGGGATTGTGTTTTATTATGCTTTAACCTAAGTGATTTATTTGAATTATGTATTTATAATTATTTTATACTTTATACTTGTTTGAAGATATATAAAATACATAAAATATTTAAATCCTCAATAAAATTCTTAGGACTAATATGCTCTAATGAATCCCAAATTAGTTTCAATAATTATGCATAATAAAGTTAGCCAATACTTATTGTTAAATGCCATTAGTTAAATGAACTAATTAAAGACAACAGGTCTAAAGTGCATTTAATGATATAACTTATAGTTAAAAGAAATATAACAAATAATAAAAACACATATAATTACTATTGTATGATGAATCGAACTGAATTAAATGTAAGTGTTTTCACCTGGTAGATGATGGGGTATTTATATCTTTTTTCGATACTGGGGTTGATGCTTACATTTTCTTGGAAAGTTTATATTCAAGTAAATAGTAATTAACATACAATTGCTCATAATAATTGACTTAAATCCAAGTATAAGTGTTTAGTCTCACTGAAACTGATTAATGAATATCAGTAATGATTTCTACTAAGAATTCCTTTGTAGTAGACTAAGATTTTTAACAGTAGTTATTAAGTTATCTGGAGGTTAAATTTTGAGTTTATGCTTGAGGAATAAAGAGTCCTCTTATACATTGAACATTGTTGTGTATGAGTTTAAAGAGAGTGGTACAAACCAACTCAGGCATGACAAGAATCTGTTTCTTTCATGAGAAAGAGAAAAGTTCAATGACCTGTATCATTTTGCTTAGTGCTACAAGTGATATAATTGTTGCAATTCATGTAAGAGAGACATGTCATGTTTGATTTCTAAATTGAAAGAAGTTCTTACTAGTGACCATTTTTTCACTTTGAGTGGGAGCATATGTGATGCACCTAACTCATTCTTATACAATTCGTTTAATGTAGTTATAAATTTCTTAGAAATTGTAGAAACTGTTCTTCTGATATCCAAGATTCTTCCTAAATGCATTTGGCATAAGGAAAGTCTTAAGGAGATAATTCTTAAGACAACAGATGTTAACTTACATTCGAATATCTAAAAAGGAAAAAGGACAATGCAAATGGGTCTGAACCATTCGAACATAAATTTAATGGGTCCAAAGGTAATAAATAGTAAAATCACGAAGATGATATACTATAGAGGAATTGTGCAATAGAGTACTAAGCCCAACATGGCACATGCAATATATTCTAAAGTGAATTATATTTTACTATGATCAATGTTGCTGATGAAATCATATCTTTTGTGGATTATTGATTTAAGTGCAACATATGACATAAGCATGGACCATCGTATCTTTATGTACTTTCGACAATCTATATGAGAAACATTGAAATTTATATCGACATCAAAATGAGTTGAAGTTCTATAAATTGACACATGTAGACTATATTTGCAATGAGCGCAAACCTAATAGCTATTTAATGTGTTGTAATCTCATATTATTTGTCAAATTTTAAATTTATGATATGGTTTAACGAACAATAGGTTCATCTTTGAATTTTTCCGACGATTAAGTTTCTTCATTCCTGAACTGTACATTTATAAGTCTAGTTCTTAAATAAATGGTTTAAATGTAATGAATCTGCATTACATATTATCAAGTGAATAATGTTTGTTTTCCAATGACTAACTCTTCTTTAAGAAGAAAATATTAGTATATCGTATAGACGATTGTATCACATATTACGAAGAATGCGTCATCTAGGCTTAATGTGATTGATAATTTATAATGATTAAATTATCACCATGTGATGAGTTCCATTTAGAGGAAATCAAACTAACTCCATTTCAAAATGAACTAGAACTAAAATCAATTGCAACTTATTCATTCTGATATATGTGATTCAATAGACATGAAGGTAAAGTATAAGCCTAATTTTTCATCACATTAAATGATGTCCATACTTGTTATGACATCATCTACTAGATTACTCAT
>CATIWQ010453015.1:0-10191 GCA_949673415.1 Euphorbia schlechtendalii | reverse complement strand
TCTAGTGATCGAAATAAGGATTCGAATCACTTAAACATTTTCTCGCTAACACTTAAGAACGTAGCGAATCTAACTATACACACACTATATTTGCACTCTAATGCTTTCCTCTCTAGTGTTCCACACTATCCACCACTTGATTCAAGAAATTTGTGAAGAATTAGAGCCCTATTTATAGAGTTTGAAGGGTTGCGTCTATCCAAACGAAGAGTCACATCCATTGGTGAAAGATTGCATCTCTTCAATGTGATTGGTTGAGAGGCTTTGATTCAATCCACAATCGATAGGCACCTTTTCATGATTGGTTGACTCCTGATAAGTGTCTTTTCGTTGGTAGTTGATGGCGGTTGATCATGCTTATCTGGCCGTTGGTAGTTGAGAAGATAATACCAGAAAACCGTCCATGTCACGACCGCAATATGTGATTCGTGACCGTTAACCTTTGATTGGCAGATTTCTATTTCTGAAGTGAACAGGTCGCGACTGCGAGGTATTGTCGCGACCATGAATTGAGTTTTCTTCAAAAATCTCCTTGTAACTTCACCAATCTTCGACAGCTTCGATCCTAAGCCAAATCTTCAAGTCTCACACATCATTTTGTACCTTTTTCACTCTTTTTTCATAGAATTCCACTTTAGTTCATTTTACTCCCAAGATTTACCTAGTATCTGCATTTGCATAAAAAACAACTGCATACCACGTGAAATCTTTTATATGAAGTATAAAAATGACTAAAACTATAGTGTTTATTGTGTGAATTTATCATGATAATAAGTGTAATTTTACACTTATTAACTATGCCCACGAAATTGACTGGTTTTGAACCCTATTTATAGAGTGCGAAGGGTTGCGTCTATCCAAACAAAGAGTCATGTCCATTGGCGAAGGGTTGCATCACTTCAATATGATTGGATGCAAAGATTCATCCTCACCAACAATGGAAAGACACCTTTTCATAATTGGTTGACTTCCAAAAGGTGTACTTTCAGTTGACAGTTGATGGCGGTTGATAGTTCTTATCCGACGGTTGGTAGTTGAGAAGAGATAACCAATAACTGTCACAAGTTGTGACCACGAATCACATGTCGTGATCATGAGCAATGATTGAAAAATTTTTGCTTGCGAAGAGTAACAAGTTGCGATCGCGAATGGGTGTCACGATCGTGAACCATGCTTTTCTTCATAATTCTTCTTTTCAACTTTGCCGATTTTTTACAACTTCGATCCTAAGCCAAATCCTTGTGTTCCACACATCTTTTTGCACTTTTTTTCACTCTTTTTACATAGAATTCCATCTTTGATCATTTTACTCCAAGATTCACCTAGTTTCTGCATTTGCATAAAAAATAACTACATACCACGTGAAATCTTTTATATGAAGTATAAAATGACTCAAAACCATATCATTTTATGATTGAAAATATCATGATAATAAGTGTAATTATACACTTATCATCTAGCTCACTAAGAAGCTCAAACACTCCTTCTAGTCATACTGATTTCAAGTAGTGGCTAAGATTGATCCCATGAAGTATTTGTGCCAATCACCGACTCCAGCTGGCAAACTCTCTCACTGGTTGCTTCTCCTCTTCGAATTCGATATTGAATATGTCATGAAGAAGGTGATTATGGGAAGAGTAAGCATCCAGTTCCTCGCTAATCAAGTCCTCGACTATGACTATGTCAAGAACTTAGATTTTCTAAATGAGTAGCTAGCGGTCGTAGAGTTAGTGAATGATGAGTGGAAAACATTCTTTGATGGAGCTATGAATCGTCAAGGGGCAGGTCTGGAGGTTATCCTAGTGATGCTGGAAATTATGTAATCCCGCTTCTAAGTGCCTTGAATTTCCAATAACTAATAATGGAGTAGAAAATGAGGCATGTAAGCTTTCAAAAACGTCGGGGCATCGAAAGTCACTATCACCGGTGATTCCTCCCTTGTCATTGAGCATGTTATCAATGATTGGGAAATCAAGGAAGAATCGCTTCGACCTTATTTTGATGCAATTTGGGAGTTGGCCTAAAATTCAAGAAGTGTCTACTTCAGCATGTCCCGCGGGATGAGAACCAAATGGCAGATTCCTTGGCTACTCTAACCTATATGTGGGAAGGTTCTCAATCACAACCTATCAGACCCATGATCCTTCAATCATCCAAGGAGCCATTCTATTCTCACGCTATCTCGGCCTCCATCAGTACGGATGACAATTGTTGGTATCGAAATATAGTCCGATTAATTCAGGATGGAGAATTCCAACTAGGGGAAACAAACTCAGAGCGGTTATCTCTTCGTTGACTAGCTCCTCAATTTAGAATTGTTAAGGATGATCTCTTTAAGCACACTAGTGATGATCTCTTATTAAAAGGATCTTTTTTAATAAAATTATTTAATTTTTCTTTTTAGTTAAAAAATTAATTAAAAATATGGAAACACATAAAAATATGAAAAAACCCACGATGAACCAGAATCAGGACCTGGCGAGGCTCGCTAAAAAGTCTGGCGAGCCTCGCCAAACCTCGCCAAAAATTCTAGCGAGCCTCGCCGGTACCCTCGCTAAACTTTGGCGAGCCTCCTTGCCTATTTCTAGCAAAGATCGCTAGAAATTCTAGCGAGCCTCGCCAGAATTTACTACATTTTTTTGGATTTTCGGGTTTTTTCCTATAAATAGTCAGGGAATTTTTGATATTCGGGATAAGAAATTTTCAGACAAAAAAAAACATAGCTTTTAGAACTGCATCTGATTTCAAGAATTAAACAACTATTTTTCAGGATTTCACTACATTTTCCACAACCTAAACAAAAAGACGACGAGGACTACTTCCTAGAGTCGAGTGGATATTTTCGAAGTGGATTCGCTTCGTAAGGGTAAGCCTCTGAGTTCCTAGAACTGTAAATTTCATGTTCATTGTCTATTATTTCTTCTTTGTCTGATTTAATTCGTGGACCTAGGACTTTTATTCTTATTTTTTATTCTCAATGTTGTAATTTTCTTTCTTCATCAGTAATTTCTTTATTAATGGAGATACATGTTAGAATACCCCCACGAAGGGAATAAAAATATATTCCAGGATAATAGCCCCCACTATTTTACCATGCGAGCAATTTCATTAATTAAAACGAGCAACCAACGTGTTAATAAAATGAATCATTTTATATTCAATGACAAATCTATTATCGCGATTTTTTTTAATAGGCCACACGGGCCTCGCCAAAACCAAAATCGAGCATATGTGAAACATTGTAATATACCATGTGCTAACCTTTGTGGATGCAGGTAGATTAGGATTAGATGTATGCCTAGGATTTTATTTTCCTTCGGGTATCACGTTTTAATTATTTTTGGGAAATGTAATTAATAGATTAGGCGGGTGGTTGCATCCCCCAAGGTTTCGTAATTTTTTATCTTCATTTTTTCACATTTACTTTCCGCATTTATTTACTGTTTTGTGGATGTATTTACCGCTTTCAAATATACGTGAATCATGCATAATAACTCAAAAATAACCTAAGTGCGAATATGCACAATTAAGAAATATGGTTTTCTAAATATGTAATATAATATGATCCAATAAGAAATAAGCAACTTATCCCGGACCTGAATCTCTGTGTCTTATTAGGCCGACCCCCGGACGTTAAGCCTCACAGGACTCTAATTCCTGGAAAGAGCTAATCCAGGTGGTGATTCTACACTAAGAGACGGTAGATTCGGGTTTGACCAATCTAAAAACATTTTCGCTTCCTCTAACAACCTTTTCCAGGTCCCCAACTCGGTACCTTTTAAACACCTCGGTGGACGACGCCTCTCAATCCACGCGCTATCAGCCCATCTCTCCATGTCGTCTACTCACAATGGCGACTCTGTTAGGGATTTTTTCTAAACACTTGTTTTTTCAAAGATTTTAGATTTTGGATAAGTGCCGAAAATTATTGATCACATTATTCAGTTTTCTCTTAATTATGACATATTCATAAATTTCGCATTGCAATAGAAGGGATTAGCCCGTAAGTTTAAGGTACCACTATTACCGCAAAGCTTTCTCTTGTACTAATCTTCCTCCCTGAGAAAAGATAGTAATTGAGCGAGTGGAGCACTTGTTACCATATCACATGTACCTCCCTCGTTAGAACCCATTTGGGGAGAGGCTTGGAGTGTATTCTAGTACAACAAGAACCTTCTACATCAGCAACCTATTTATAAACCTCTTGAAAACAAGCCGTAAGCATTTTCCCTAGGGTGTTACCCAACAAATGACCATGCATTATATTTTCTTGCAGGGGTGCTCCTTAGTATCCTTGTGATACTAAGATGAGCCAAACCTAAGATAGAGAGTAGCCAAAAACCCTACGTACGGGAGTTGTATTGTTGGAAGTTGGATATTATGTGCTATGTGTTTATCGCTTTTTGATTCATCATGCATCATACAAATGTGCCATGCTAACCACGAATTTTAATGCACACACTCATGATATTAAAATGAACATATCATGTTATCATCAACATGATGCTAGCATGATGTCATACTTAGGATTTAGTTGACACTCAAGATCGTGTCAGCCTAGGATGAATGAAACCAATTAGAATCATGTAACATTACTTCCCATTTTCTTTTTAGCGTGATGTAAACATGATGTCTGACTATTAAGACAAAACCTACCTAAATTTTTGCGTGGTGCTCACTTGGCATCTGATCCACAGCCCTTCTAGGGCAATTATACATACCAAAAGCCTAAACGAGGCCAAACACAAAACACATTCCCCACATTAAAGGATATCCTAGTTGATATCCTAATCTAAGCCCACACGGGGCAAACTTACTTCAAAAACCCTACCTTACCCTTAATCGAGGTGACCACTCACCCAAACTATCCGCCTACGAAAGGCGATAATTCATGCATCACCACATACCTTTTGTAATGATGTCCACTAACATCCAAGACCTTGCCCTAATGGGGCAAAAGAACCAAAACATTCATCTAAGTACTACACACGGTAGTTATTTCCATGCATTTTTTAACTACTTTTCATTAGGGTATATCACACTGCTTACCCGAAAATAATTGAAGATTTCAATGAGATCTAGCCACAACATCAGATCTCGAGTTTTGACCTATCACCACACAGGTATTTAGGTCACCTCATAACATCATGCCCTTCCACACTATCCCACAAATAGAGTGTAGATCTCGAATCCATAGGATTTTCATTTACTCATTCTTATCACTTGGCCTAACGATTCTGTTTTATCTTGATTGATTTTTATCTCGCATCATGGCATGCTAACCCATTGTGAACGTAGCCATAACATTAATTTTTCACGCATCATGACTAAATATGCATACCCTAACGATCTTCCAGTGTACTTTAGCAAAGAAAAAGCCTGTCTGCCAAAGGGTTTAGAACAGGGCTTCTTGCCGATTGACCTGCATCTCTCCAATCATGGCTCATCAAGTAGGAGTTCCGTACATAGACTCCAGTGAAAGCTCATATTCAGATTCAGGATAAAGCACTCCCCATAGTCTCAATAATATGACTAACCAACAAGAGGAGAATGTGATAAAGGAGCAGAATTTCGGGGTAGGACAGAACCCACAAGTGAACCAATCATCAGTGAGTGCCGAGATTGCTACAGCAATGAAAGCCTTTGCTAATAGAGACCAGTTCATGTCAATCATCAACAGTCACACCAGGACAGGGCAGCCTGAGCATAGGGTAAATGATGTAATGCCAAGCTTGAATGTTAATGGCATAATTCTACCAGGAGGACCATCATCTTCTGCAATAGTATTTTCGAGTGCCGGTATAGTCACTCCTACTTTCTATCAGTTCAGCTCAGGGCAGGGTCAGCCATAGGTTGGCCAAGCAATGTATGAGTTCACATTTCAGCCACAGGTTGGGGGATGATTTTGCCGGGCCAGCCGGGACAAACTTCTTTTGCACCCAGAACGGTGGGGCCACCAGAGATCAGGCCATCCTCCAACTTCATCCTGTTTGCTCAACCTACGGTGCCAAGCTGGGGTGCGCCATCTCAGATGTTCCAAGGTCAGGGACAGTACAACCTAGGGACACAATATGGTGGTTTCTCGGGGACTCCCAACGGTATCCTCCAACAACCTGGAATGGCTGAACTATGGCAGCAGTTCTTAACTACTCACGAAGGGCACATTGCATTGAGGCAGATCGGTGCAATCCCAACGTAATCAACAACTAGAGATGAGGATACTCTACCTCTGACTTTTGCTATGCCCAATTTGAGAAATACACAGGCAACACAGATCCTCATGCACATATTACACATTATCAAAATGTAATGAGGGCCCTACGGATAAGTGACCGCATGATGACCAAATTATTCATTGTTACACTAGGGAGCCCTATGAATGAATGGTATAATCATCTCCTGATGGATATAGCTTATGACTGGGGACGTCTATCCCAAGCAATGGTGGACCACTACGGCTTCAATACTTTGATGGTCACGACAATGCAGAACTTGGAGGCTGTAAGGTAAAACCAGGGGGGAAAGCTTCAAACCTTACTTTGAGAGGTGGATGGCTACACAAGTGTGTTTACAGTCTCACCTGACCTTGTCAGAGATGATCATGAAGCTCTTGGATAGCGTACTGCCATCTTATCGGAAAAGACTTGGGTTTGAAACCTTCCATAGTTACCAGGAGGTATTTGTTCAAGCTAAAAAGATAGAATGGTATGATGCGATGGAGGCAGAAATGGGATAATGGGATACTGAACCATATTACAGGAAGAACGACTCCAACCCGGTGCATGTGAAAGTGAAACAACCAGTAGTGCAACTGGTGCAAGAGGAGAAGGTGACCGTTGTCATATTACAAAAAGAGGAGTATCATGGCATCTCCCCATACACAGCTAACCTTGGGTTCTTGTTCACTAAATTGCTAGAACTTAAACAGTTGGAAAGCCTAAAAAAGCATGTCCCTCCTAAGCCTGAAGATAAGAACAATTACTACCATTAGCATGTAATCGTGGAGCATCATACAAACAACTATAAAGAACTTCTGAAGGCTATCCAGAAGTTGGTAGATGACAAGATCATCCATTAGCCTACGCTTAAACTAAGCATAAAGAACAACCCTTTACCGAATTTTGAGGTAAAGGTAGGAATGATTAACTCTGGGCTAGAGGGGGAGAAGGTCTTGAAGTGTGTATCTAAAGGGCTTGGGGAGAATGATGATTGGATCGGGAAGGGATCCTAATCATGTTTTAAAGATGATGGAGGAGGATTCGATTCACTAAGGGTTTGGGGGTGACATCAAGGCATCTGAGGTCGACCTTGCTGGATTATCGGTATTTACCAGCCAGAAACCTACGTCACTTCACTTATGGAGGGATCTGTTAGGAGAAGCACCGACCAGCAAGGGAGAATAGTATGTGATGGCAATCGAGTTAGGGATGGACTCGGATGATGTAATGGAGATTCTCGAGTCTCGGTCAAGTAATCGGGTAGCTAGAGAAAGGGAGGATGTCCCGAGGGCCAGTTTCAGTTTGGTCGGAATGTCATTTTTTATGGGAATGACGCACTGTCATCCCATTTATCTAAGTTTTATACCCTGTATCAAGCACAGGGTCTTTCTCAAGATATGATAGCAATGCTGGTTCCAAACTCGCTAGCGAGAGTGGCGAGTCAATGGTATGACATGCAATCAGAGCACACAAAGAGTACTTAGAACTACATTGCTGTAGAATTCCAAACAGAATTTACATTTCTAGAGCTGCCAAAGCAAAACATGCATGATCTACTCGCTTGCAAATAAAGGGCGGGGGAGTCACTCACCAGCTACATAAAGCGGTGGATGTTTATTTATGTGGTGATGTCAACCAGACCATCGAAACTTTCAGGGGTATAGTTGATAATAGGGGGATCCTGAGACTGGTACCACTACCATCTATCAAGGCTGTCCATCCTAGATTTTGATGAGCTATCGTATCATGGCCATCATCTCGACAGGGAAATAACCATCAGACATCGCAATGTCCTTACAATACGATCAAGGATACCCGCTAATTCTGTACTAGCAATGCTGTCTCGATCCAACCCAAGAGTAAATACAGTGGCTGATGAAGGGGAAGGTACGAAAGAGGATCCACTAGCAGAGGTGTTCTCCGCGGAGAGGGCTGAATCCCGAGGAAACGTAGAAGTCGAATCTGGGAAGACGCTAGTAAGGGTGCCCATCAACCTTGATGAATATGTCTTCAAATCAAGGAGGAAAAATAAAATAGAAGAAGGGACCTCGGTCGAAGGGGAGACCATCTGGAATGGGAAGAAACCCATTAACTTGGATTCTTACATGCTGAAGGGATAGTGTAGCCAACCCGAAGATGGATATGATCAGTACCCCTGGCAGAATTCTACAAAAATAAGGGTGATAGAAGATGGAGTACTGAGGGTTACCCGGAGTGGTTGGATTTTCTAAAGAGAAGAAGTTATGCAGCTTAATGACTCCAGGCCTGAGGAAAATGTGAGGGAACAACCTGAGCCACCTTTACCCAGAAGGTGGATGAGGACATGCTGGATGTAGATCCCTTGGTGAATCAACTGAAAGGGACTCAGGAAAAATACAACATATGGAAGTTGCTTGAGATATCCCAGAAATACAGGATGGGCCTGATCAAGAGGCTGATGGAGATGCCCGCTACACCTACAACCTCTCTAATTGAGATGTGCACCGCCATTGGGGAAGGAATCGCTCCCCGTCAAACACCATCCATAACCTTTGATCAATCTAAGCTGCCATAAGAGCTAGGGTTACACAATAGGGCTCTGTTTATCAAGGTTCAAATTTTTGAACTAGCAATACCATTTGTGATGGTCGATGATGGGTCGGCCCTTAATCTATGTCCACTCAAGGTCCTACCTCATTCAGGGCTAAGGGAAGATATGTTGGCCAAGTCAAACATGACGATTCGAGCCTACGATGATTCAAAGAGAGGAGTAGTAGGTAGTTTCGAAGCAAAGGTCACTGCAGGGGGAGTGATATCCAATGTGAAGTTCACTGTATTGGATATCCTAGTAACTTACTCGTTGCTTTTGGGTAGATCATGGATCCATGTGATAGGAGCGGTCCCTTCCACTCTGCACCAGAAGATAAAGCTTATCCATAATGGGAGGATAATAATAATAATAATAATAGAAGCAGATGAAGAATCAATAATGGCGGCAGCCACGTTTGAGGAGAGAACGATGCAAGGGCTAAGAGTGGCAATGGCCACTAAAAGAAAGAAAAATGAGCATGAAACTCCAAAGGGGTATCGTTTATTCCCCAAAAGTCTGAAAGCTCAGATGAAGAAAATAGGGTTTCATCCCTGGAAAAGGCCTGGGAAAGTATCATCAGGGGATCGTCAGAGCCATTGACCCCATTCTAATCACGCCTGGGTTAGGTTTGGGATTCACCCCGAACATGAAAATGTACACACACAAGCGACCCTTGTTCTGCAACATGGTTAGCATTTGTGAGGCTGAAGGTAGTAGGGCATATATGGGGGAGCCTGAACCTTCAATTCTGAACGGGGAAGAAGTCAAAGGGCTCCAGATATTTAACGATGTTTTTTACTTCACAACTGGCAAATTGATTGAGCACCCTGTTAAACTTGTACTAGAAGAAGAACCAATCTTGGCCATAGAAATGACCTCGACTGAGAATGAACTAACCGAACTTGAGAGAGGCGGAGCATTCGAGGAGGCGGTAGCTGCGTTCATAAAGGTTGTCAAAGAACTGATGAAGAAGGGTAACGCACAAGACCGAGACATATCAGGCACTGTCAGACTCCTCACAGAAAAGCAGGGACAGGCCACCTGTGAGCACGGGATTTTGTACCAGCTCACGCGTTCGATGATGATGGCTTTTCGAGATTTTTTATCCTTGGATCACACAATTTTCAACCGTCCGATGATTTGAAAATAGGAGTTCTCCTTGTAAAAAAAATAAATATTTCAGGCCCTAAATAAATATTTAGGATCGAAAAATATTTAAAAACCTTATATGAAAACTTAAAGGCTTAAAATATTTTAAGGACCTAAATAAAGTTTAAGGGTTTAGAATAATTTAATTAAATTGTTTTTTATAAGAATGTATGTATATATATATATATATATATATATATATATATATATATATATATATATATATATATATATATATATATATATATATATATA
>CATIWQ010452999.1:0-14779 GCA_949673415.1 Euphorbia schlechtendalii | reverse complement strand
GATATTAGTCGGAACTTTCAAAAGCTGTGGATGGAATCTAGTAAAAGTGATAAGTTTAGGAAACTAATTATGCATTTACCATACATCAATGATATTCTATCGTGGATCATTTACGTGATCAAATTAATAGAGCAACACGATCTTCATCTCAAAAAGGGTCAAGTTAAGGTCAAGACAACGTTGTACATGTTCCAAGAACGGAGAAAGATCAAAGATGTTGGCAATCAATATGTTTGGCTAACTATGGTTTTAAAGAAGTAGTAACATGCACGTGGTAAAGACTTCACTTCACGACATTATTTGGGAAAGGACAAGTGGAATTGTTTTGGCACACAAACCACAATGGTAGAATTTATATGTAACTAAAAAACTTGCACATTACTTCTGATCAAACAAGATTCATGTAGTAGCAAATGACGACCTTTTAAAATTACATATGTAAAGTGCCTTTGTTAAATTCTACTACCACTATTTTACCAAAATAAGTCATTAAAGAAAATGAAATCACATAGTTGACAACAAAAATTATGGGTTTTTCATGGTGATTTTGTTTTTAACAAAGTTTTCGTTACTTTGTTCCTTAACATTATTGAATGAGTTACATGATGATTGGTCTAAAATAAAAAAAAATTATAAAAATAAAGTTACCATGAAAAACGCCCAAAAATTATATGCAAATAGGAGTAGTTAACAAATCAGAAGCATGTCCAAACAACTTGAATTCTTTATATTGAATAACAGGGGCCATATATAAAGCATGATATAAAGCCTGAAGAATTGTACTTAATTAGCTTGAATTCATTGAATGAAAATATCTTTTCACTTCATACTTTTCCGAGTTTGATTTTTTTTCTATTTGGTCTAAGTAGTGTGTCATGTAAACAAATAAATGGGAATTTCGTTATGATAGTCACATATGACTTGATTAGCAAATGAAATATGGTTGTATGAACTATCTTAATAAACATTGGAAATACAATTAGACGGTTTGCGCATTAACTATATTAACATCTTCCGAGATGCTCCAGGATATCTCCCGAATTACATAGTAGTTAGGGCGAATACCTTTTGATACTGTGAATTATACGCACTAACTATTTTTGTTTGATATCCTCATATTTCTTAGATTATGGAATTTTTGCGAATTAAAATGAAATGAAATATATTTATATAAACTAAAAGAAGCTGAATTAAATTGATAACAAATCTTTAAGGTCATGCATGGTATTAGAGCTTCACCGTGGCATAGTAAAATCATTCCAAAAAGATATTATTGGCATAATATGTAAGTGTAACAAGCAAGGTAGCACATCTTTCTTGTTCTTGTCTGTCTCGAGACCTCGAACTCACGCTATATTTAATGTTATTTAATGTACATTTCCTTTTCAGGTTTTTATTAGGTGCTCACCACTTACTAGTTCACAGCTCAATCAATTTAATTTGTTTTTTTTTTTCATTTTTTATAAATATATTATACTATACACAAACGTACCACTAGCACCTATACATATACATAAAGCTGAAGTTATCTAAATAAGCAACTTATTATAAAAAAAAATACAATAAATAAGAAAATAACATGTGCAAAATTAAGTTTTTACTATTTTACAGTAAACTTTAAAATAATTTTTTTTGTTAAAATAATTCGATTATTGCAGTCAACATCATCATCTCTACATTTGTCTGGTTAATATAAAATTTCATCAACGGGAACAGTAAATGAGTAAATCATGTGCGTTATTTTGAGTTTTGCATTTAAACCTTGCTAATTGTTACTTCATATTGTACTTTTCATAAAATAAATAATTTTTTATTAAAAATATAAAATAAAGTACAGTAGTTATTTCAATATTTTCTCCTAAAACCTCACATCCTTTTAATTTATATTTCTTTTTCTTTTGCACATTGGTCAACTGAAAGACAATTTACCTTAGTGTCCAATTTATAACCTTTTCAGAAGTGCCAATTATCTTTTACAGTATCAATTACTAATGCAAAAATGTGAATGTTCCATTACATTTTTATTCACAATTTGACAATATGCTAATGTTATTATCATTATTATTATTATTGTTATTATTATTTTCATTCCCTCATATATTCAATTTTTCTTTCCTAAAAAAGGTCAAAAGGCATATTGTGAATAAGGAAAAGGACATCGATATAAAATTAATTAGTTCAAAAAACATATCATCAATAAAAAATGTATAAATGGTTTGAGAAGAAAAAAAATCTTATTAAACAGTATCAATTTATCGAATGCGTTTCTCCAAAAATTTTATCAAATATCATATATTTTAGAACACTATTGAGTTTTACATGGAAATTAGATTAAACATATGAGTTTCTCGCTGTTAACTCAGATGCACAACTTGTTTGTTTTTCTTACTTTTACATTCTAAGTACGTGGCTGAATCATTGTCTTGTTCTTTTCAAATTCTGAAAGCTGAAATGAACTGAACTTAATTGAACTAAACTAAACTGAACTGAATTTATTTTAGTGTAAATTTATAATTACACATAGCTGAACTTAATTGAACCAAACTTAACTGAACTAAACTTAATTGAATTGTAATTGAAGAGAACATGACCTTGTGATGTGATGTGGATTTGAATATTTTCATCAGCTTACATATATTTTTCTGTACTTTTGTAATAATTTTATTATTAATTAAAAAAATTGGATTTCTTTAATACTATTTGTTAAATTTGTCTATAAAGTCAAATATATATAAATGAGTCAACATGCACGTTTTTAGTTGAAATGTGAGAGATAAAAGTCTTTTTAGCAGATTATACGAGATTTTTAGACTGCTTTTGCCAAATTGCAAAACTCTGATATTATTATATTTAGCATTTTGAACCTTGATAAAGCTTCCAACATTTATTCAACATCGTGAACTAAACTAAATCAAACTATAATGTGATGTAATATGATATGCTTTTTATTTCAGTAAGTGAAATAAGCAAATTCCCAGTCAAATGGATAAACTTTTGATCAAACCAACACAATTCTTGTGGAAATTAGTGAAATCAACCAAACAAGTTGATTTGTTTTGTTCAACCGTTTAGTCTGGCTTTCATTGGTCATAAACAATTAGCCTTCTATCAAATGTTTGATATATAGAATATTTAATATAATAAAAATATTCATTAATGGCTGTTGTTGACTTGTAGAAAATTCTTAAAATGATAATATATTGTTTGTAAAATAAAAACAACTAAAACTTTCTATTAAATTGTATCAAAAAATGTGTTTTGTATGATTATTACTATTTTTAGTGAGTAACTATAAGATCCAATATCTTTATCACTCATTCTAACTTGTAAGTAATATTTTGGAAAATTATATTAAGGATCAGGTTCAAAGGTTCAAAAGACCGGATCATTGCATGTTTAACATGTGCCCCAAAAATGAATATAATAAAAGAAAAGTAAAAATATAAATTGATTTTAAGGACACATAGTAAGCATGCAAGGATCCGGTCCTTCGGACTTGGTCCTTTCATGAAAAAAACAGTTTTAATGCATCCATAGATATTTGAACTTGTCCAAAAAAATTTGATGTCCCATGAACTTTTAAAGTGACTTTATAACTTTCTCAACTTTAAAAAATGCACCACTTTATTCTTTAAACATCACATGTCAGCTTTTGATGGAAGAGAAAAAAAATTAGAAAAACGTTGTCTTGGAAAACTCAAACCAATAAAAAAAACTGCCACATGACGTTTAGGAAACAATGTGAACTTTCTGAAGGTGGGGGAGTTATATTGTCACTATGAAAGTTTAGGAGAATAACATGTTTTCTAGGACAAGTTCATATACATATTGATGCATCAACAAAAAAATTCCAAAAAAAAAGGTTAATGCATCTACACCCGCTGAACTTGTCCAAAATGGACTCTGCCACTCTGAACTTTCAAATGTGTCAGATAACTCCCTAAATCTGTTTAAAATGCATCAATTTATCTTCCTCAATGCCACGTGTCAGTTTTTGGTTGGAGAGAAAAAAATCAGAACAATAACATATTTGAAAAGCACTATTTTAAAAGTCCCCACCTAGGTCCGCCTAGGCGCTATTTTGAGGGTCGCCGCCCGACTACGCCTAGTGCTTAAACCTTGTCGACTAGCGTCTAAGTCCGCCTAGACCCCGATTAATCCCCGCCCAGGCCCCGATTGATATTCGGCCGCTCGACTAGCGCTTTTTAAAACCTTGTTGAAAAGTCACGTCAACTATAAATTGGCACATGACGATGAGGGAGTAAAGTGACGTGTTTTAAACAAATATATGAAATTATCCGTCACATTTCAAAGTTCAGGGTGACAATAGTAATTTTGAACAATTTCATAAATTAAGCCCACAAAAAGATGAAGGATTATTACATTATCTCCTATTTTTGCAAAATACTACTATCTTTATTTATTTTATTGATGCTCAACTAATAGTTTCATCAATGCATAATCTCTCTCCTAGTTAATAAATGAATAAACAGAGAAAATAAAATAATTTACTTACTAACAATATTAATCCAAGTGGTACGTAACTTAATATCAGTTGAGCAAAGTTTTGAATTTGTAAATTATTCTCAATCACCACAGATAAGTTGTAAATAGACTACTAACAAGCAGATAAAAAGAGTATGGAGAAGTTTTATAAATGGGCTGAAAGCTAGGAATAATTTCAACCCAAGTTTTGTGTTCTAACTTATTTTACCAATTAAGTTTCATATTTACCTTCTATACGCTTCAAAATTTCTGTGTTCACATCCCTTACATTCTACGCTTATTTTTTAATTTTCTTATATTATTTCGTCATTATCTCTTAAATTGCTCATTTTTTTACATGATGCTTTAGGGTTTTTTATTCGTCTCATTTTTATCTTCGAAACGCCATCTATTGTGATATACTTTTTCGAAATTTTTTTTTCAACTAGTAAGAAACTGGTTTATAAGTGGTATGTAACTGGTAGGAAGAACAATATGTGTCAATTTTGTTATGAAAGTATAGTAGGTAACACAAATACATGTCAAAAGTTTATCTTCATAGCAATAAACAAATAACTATAATCTTAAAAGTAATGAAAATGCATTAGAAAGTGATTACAATATGTAAAAAAGAATTCTACAAAAGCATTTAATAAAAAGTAGTAGGAATCTGGTATGTAACTGGTACGAAGAACAAAAAATGCCAAAACTAGTAGGTAAGTGGTAGAAAACTAGTATGAAGAACAAAAAATGTCAAACCTGGTAAGAAACTGGTATGAAGAACAAGCTATGTCAAATTAATCTTAAAAATTAATTAAAATGCCTTAGAAAGTAATTAAAACATGTAAGATAAAACTATTGAATCAAAACAGTAGGAAACTAGTATGTAAATGGTAGGAAACTGGTATTGAAATTAAAACAGTAAGAATCTAGTATCTAACAAACTGGTATTTAAAATAAAAAATATCAAAACTAGTAAGAAAGTGGTAGGAAACTGGTATCTAACTGGTATTTAACTAGTATTGAAATTAAAATAGTAGGAATCTGGTATCTAACTGGTATGAAGAACAAAAAATGTCAAAACTAGAAAGAAAGTGGTAGGAAACTGGTATTGAAATTAAAACAGTAAGAATCTGGTATCTAATTGGTATGAAGAACAAAAAATGTCAAAACTAGTAAGAAATTAGTAGAAAACTGGTATCTAACTGATATTTAATTGGTATTGAAATTAAAACAGTAGGAATATGGTATCTAACTGGTATGAAAAACAAAAAATATCAAACGTGGTAGGAAACTGGTATCTAACTGATATTGAAATTAAAACAGTAGGAATCTGGTATCTAACTGGTATGAAGAACAAAAAATATCAAAACTAGTAAGAAAGTGGTAGGAAACTGGTATCTAACTGGTATTGAAATTAAAACAGTAGGAATCTGGTATCTAACTAGTAAGAAGAACAAAAAATATCAAAACTAGTAAGAAAGTGGTAGGAAACTGGTATTTAGCTTGTAATTTTCTACATCTTATTAGAGTTTGGTAGGTAACTAGTATTTAAGTTGTATTAGCTTGTAGTTTTTTACATTTTGTTAGAATCTGGTATCTAACTAGTATTTTAGCTTGTAATTTTCTGCATCTTGTTAGAATCTGGTAGGCAACTGGTATGAAGAATAAGTTGTGTTAAATTAATCTTGAAAAGTGATGAAAATGCATTGGGAAAGTTATTTAAACATGTAAGATAATTAATTACACTTAATCAGCTGATTTAAGTTTAGGAATACTTTGAAGAGCAGGCTTCCCAAGACCAATGATAGTGATACAAATCAGATTAGTATATGAATTTACAATTGCATAATTGCATTTATACAACCTAATGAAATCCTCACATCAATTACAATACAAAAATTGCATAAAACTTCTGCAAATTAACAACAAAAGCAAACACAAAGAGACAAAACGAAAAAGACACGAAACAAAATCTATCAGCAACAACAGGATTTCAACTCCATGGATCCTCATTCTCAATTGAAAAAAAACTGGTCAAAAGCTAGAAAATTGAAATTGTACAGAGAATTTAAGAATTACAGAGAGCAGAAACTTGAAGAAACTTCGATCTAGAGAAAATCGAGGATGATCGAAACAAGGAAGAGAGATTTTGATGGAGAGAAACTTGCAATGCAAAAAGAGAGAGCAGTTGAAGCTTGATAAAACAGTATATATATAGAACATATAGAGTGAAAACTGAAACTTAAAATTAGTTATAGAATGCAAAAGTTAGGTTGAAACGTAATTTTTACAAATAAGTTTAAAAGACGGAACAATTTTTACAATTTCCCAAAAACTATTACCATGCAAGTATAAAAACACAAAGTGAGCTATGAAATTAAAGAAATGGTACGAATTTTGATATAAAAGAAAAAAAGAAGGAAGGGAAAAAGAGGGGGAAGAAAGCATGGAGAGAGATGGGAAGACCAAGTAAAATGGTGCACGGTTTCTTCTTGTTTTCCCCTTTCTCTCTTGACTTCTGAAACCGCGTTTCCTCTCTCTCTCTTTCTTTCTATTCAATTCAAAACTTTTTAGAGACGATTCAAAGTCCAACATTTTACTTTTTTATTATAGTTTTCCGTAACGAAACTACTTTTACATTCATCTTCCCACCTATTCTTCTCTTCTATACATTTCTTTCAATCTTTCTATCCCTTTCAATCTTTTCATTTTCCTTTTCCTTTCTTTCATCTCTGAAAAACCCATTTGTTATTTTCTGTTTGTTTCTTGGGATTTTGTCTACGAGGAACTGGCTATGGTTTCCAAGCTGTGTGTGATTCTTGTTCTTCTTGTGGCGGTAGTCTCCGGCGGGGTTGAAGGAGTCGCCGACCGGAAGAATAGCTTGTCAAACTCCAACAACATCTCAACTCTCGCCGGAATCGAATTGCCGAATCACATGAGCTTCCATGCAGTTTCTTCTTCAGATTGCAGCTTTTCCAGCCCAAACCAACACCACAAACCCCACACACTAAAGCTCAACTTAACCCACAGATTCAAACCAAAAGAAGAATCTTTAATCGTATCCAGCAAAAGGGATTTGATCAGAATCCAGACTCTTCACAAGAGAATCACCGCCAAAAAGAACCAGAACAAGACTTCAAGACACAACAAGAAGCAAAATCAGAACCAGCAAGACTACTTTCCCGACGGCCAACTCACGGCGACATTGGAATCCGGCGTAACCCTCGGCTCCGGCGAATACCTAATGGATGTCTTCATCGGTACGCCTCCGAAACACTTCTCTTTGATTCTCGACACCGGAAGCGATCTCAATTGGATTCAATCCGTCCCTTGCTACGACTGCTTCGAACAAAACGGACCGTTTTATAACCCTAGAGAATCATCGTCTTACAAAAACATCAGTTGCCAAGACCCTCGTTGCAATCTAGTTTCTTCCCCAAATCCCCCGTTACCCTGTAAATCAAAGAACCAATCTTGCCCTTATTTCTACTGGTACGGCGACAGTTCCAACACCACCGGCGACTTCGCACTGGAAACATTCACCGTCAATTTCACCGGGAAATCGACCGGATTCAAGAGAGTAGAGAACGTAATGTTCGGGGCTGGCCATTGGAACAGAGGATTATTCCATGGGGCCGCCGGATTATTAGGGTTCGGAAGAGGCCCCCTTTCGTTTCCGTCTCAATTACAATCCAAATTCGGCCATTCTTTCTCCTATTGCTTCGTCAATCGAAACAGCGATTTGAATGTCAGCAGCAAGTTGATTTTTGGGGAAGACAAGGACTTGATCAATCACCCTGAGCTAAAGTTCACTGCTTTTGTCGGCGGCAACGAAAACCCGGTTGAC
The DNA here is from genome assembly GCA_949673415.1 of Euphorbia schlechtendalii. Taxonomy (NCBI): domain Eukaryota; kingdom Viridiplantae; phylum Streptophyta; class Magnoliopsida; order Malpighiales; family Euphorbiaceae; genus Euphorbia; species Euphorbia schlechtendalii. The sequence goes on along the minus strand of CATIWQ010452999.1, from coordinate 6,444 downwards.
ACATTCTATTACGTTCAAATCAAAGGAATCGAAATTGGGGGCGAAATCGTCAATATACCAGGCGAAACGTGGCAATTGACGGAACTAGGCTCAGGTGGTACCATTGTTGATTCCGGTACAACTCTTTCTTACTTTGCCCAGCCTGCTTATGACGTTATAAAGAAAGCCTTTATCGAAAAGGTTAAGAAGTATCCGTTAGTTAAGGATTTTCCGGTTCTCGATCCTTGTTATAACGTGTCCGGGGTTGAGAAAATCGAAATGCCTGGATTTGGTATCCATTTTGCTGACGGGGCGGTTTGGAATTTCCCGGTCGAGAATTACTTTCTCCGACTCGAACCTGAAGAAATCGTTTGCTTGGCTATTTTGGGTACTCCCCGAAACGCGCTTTCCATAATTGGCAACTACCAGCAGCAGAATTTCCATATATTGTATGATACAAAGAAGTCTAGGCTGGGATACGCCCCGATGAATTGCGCTGATGCATGATCCATTTTTTCGATTTTTTTCATTTTCGTAAAATTTAAGAGTAAGGTATTAGTCTCGAATTAGAGTCGGGTAGCATACATTACATATACAACACACAGATTCATTAATTAGTTTTTTTAGTAACATTTTATAAACATAAAGCATGAGCATAATCTGCCAAGCCTTGCAAATTGTATGTAGCAATTCAATCTCTTTCCTTGTCAAGATAAATTCAATCTCCTTTGCTTCATTACTGCAGTTAAATTCATTTAATGCGTTTGATACTTTATGTATATAACGATATCTTACTAAAAAAAAGTGAATTATTGGTATGGAAGAAAATACGCCTGGGATTCAGGTAGTTGCTTGAAAGGATTAATTGTAGTTGAGGAACAAGTAGAGTAGTATTAAATTGGGAATTATGTATTTGTGAGAACATAATGAACACACTGCATTGGTTGTGTACTTGGAAACGGCAATTAAATAAATAGTCAACAGTTAGGTGCGCCACCTAATTGGTGTACAAAGGAATGGTCAACTTCGGTGTTGGAGCTGCCACCTGTTTTTTATTATTGAAATTTGCACATTAACCAGGAGAGTGGTTATAGTTTAACTGTAGTTCATTTCTATTCTTCCCCGTTTAAAGCTTTTTATAGTCATAATTATTAAAACCAAAATAAGTTTACAATCACCTAAAATAGGGTTGGATAGGATATATGATGAGATAGTGAAGGAATTGCTATCACCAAATTGAGTATTGACTAATTTTTTAATTGGAAGTAAGGGAGAAGGGTATGGGATTGCAAAATACCATTTTTTGTTTGGTGTTTATATTATATATTATAAATATTATTTAATATAAAAGTATTAACTATAACGATTTCTATATAGTTTGGATCTTTTGACATGTACAAATGACATGTAATACAAACTTTGACATCTGTATTGGTAGATCCCAAAATATTATAAACGTGTAAATTACATGTCAAATTATTTATTGTAGTTACTTTCATATGTTAAAGGAATCGATACTCTATATGTTTTGAATCTATGTCAATATTAATTTGAAATGTTTTTCAGATAAAATCACTATCATGTGATCAGGATGTATACGTGTATATGAATGGAATTAGTTAATGAGATTTGTAAATTTTGGATTCATAGCCATTGAATATTTCGGTATTAAAATAATTTTATCGAACAGAATATTGCAGGCTTGCAGTTGTGTGCTTGACAGTACATTATATAGATATTGTGTTTATTTAGGAAATAATAAATCAACTTTTGGTTAAGGGTTATGAATCTATTGAGCAATGTTAAATATTGGAGTGTCTTGACTGAGGTCTTAGTCTAATGGTTAAGATGAAAGCTGTGGATTCTAGAGATCTCAGGTTCGAGTTACATCCGGGGTGGGTTGGGGATTTTCCTTTCCATTTAATATAAACCCAAATGAGAAAAAATTTTTTTAAAAAAATATTAGAGTGTCTTTCATACTAAGAATGTTCAAATTTTGTCAAAAGAAAGAAAGAGAATATGGAGTAATAAAGTAGCCCAAAAAATGAAGTCATATTATTATGTGTAAAAGCTAGCCAACTCAAAATGCATCTATATGTTGTGAGCAACAAGAACAACAGCCATTTGGCTAATTTAAGGAACTACTCTTCTAGTTGCTTTCTCAATGACATTGCTCTCCCAATCTCCCGCCTTAATTTGTTTCCATTTCACTCGATTCATTCATGGAATCAATAACCTAAAATCTGAAAATCTTTGCATTGGATTCATCATCAATCAAGATATTGATGTCTCAGTAGACAACCTTGGGTTCTATTGCTTCGTGCAAGTGAGCAGCATGTTGAAAAACTTGAAGTTTTACGAAATACATTCAAAAAGATTGGAAACTTAAAGAAACTTGTTTTGGTTTATATTAAATGTTCCTTGTAGGCTTGTAAGATTGTGAGAGAAATCAGGTGCAAGTCATCCATCCCACCCTGCTTGGGAACCTTTCATTATTTTTATGCAAAATATAAATTTTGTTTTTATAACTTTTGAAATCCTTTACCCGTAGCTGTTTGTTTTTACTACCATTTTATGCTTAATAGCTATTTGCATTGAATTACAGCAGCCATATATTATTTAATGACAAAAACGTTGTTAGCTTTAATGTGTTTAATGGCTATGCTCAAAAGCTCTTTTCTGCCCTATATATGCTTGGTTTACTTTGCATATTTGTATGACATATTACAAATTCTTTTCCTTCCTACTATCTCATTTCTGGATATATTACCTCTCTGAACCTATCACCATCTCTTTTAAGAGGTGGAGAAATGGTTCAATCCTGTAAGATACTATCAAATATCCTTTAAGAACAATACTAAACACGGTTCCACATTTCTAACACTACTTTTGTCTTCATTCTGCTGTTTCACAGATTCTACTCGTGATAACCCTTTGAAAACATATGGCAATTTAACGTAGAGTAGGCGTGTAGATATGTAGCTAAGCAAAACAATACACCTTCCCTTAGCATTGAGATTGGTCATGAGCCGATGAACCTACAAACTAAGGTCTTGTTCTGTCTGATAGTTCGTCATGGTTCATTAAAGTAATAGTATTGTATAGTACGTTTTGGTTTTATAGAAATTCTTGTTCGGATAGATCGTGTGGTATGATATGATTTTTTTTTATAATTTTAGTTAATTTGAGATAAGCGTGTAATTTGAGAATCACCATATCCATGATTCTATTTTCACGGTTCTTGGAACCATGAAAGAACCATGCAACCAAACAACACTTTTAAAAGTTTTAACCATACCGTACTATGAAAAAAGCATGATCCTTTCGAAAACATCTTACAAAATGGTTCAAGTTAAGATATGATAAGAAGAACCCATGCCTTTTTGGTGCCAACCGGAACAAAAATTGAATTGATCCGATATTGTTTAATAACATGAGTTGTTGTTTCAATGTTTTTCGAAAAAAAGCAAAAGGATTTTAAATTTCCAAAATGATGTCCGAGGTCTGAAAGAGTTAGCAAATAAACAATTTTAATATTAAATTATGCCACGATAAAAATTATCTTGTCCATTTTGAATTGAAATTTTACACGTTCACCCTCACATCTTTATTATAATTTTTGGATCACATCCTTATTATAATTCTTAATAAATATAATTAATATTGAATTGATTAAAATACCTTCTGTGGCATCATAGTTCTAAATGAAAAATATTTTTCTATTGTTTTGGAGCAAACCTTTTAAAACCATATACTTACTTTTCAAAAAAATTATTTCCATGAGTCCTAATTAAAAAAACAGTTATGTCATGTTATATATTGAATTTGATCCTTTAACTTACAAAGAACCTTATAAGGAGTCAATTTTTGAGTTGATCAAGTTTGGTTCGTTAGGTTTGTAACAAGCTTAGGCTTTGTTCGAGTTCATAATTCATGTTCATGAATAATTTAATTAGTACCTCATTTGTAAACAAACCATGCATGGATAACTTATTATTTATTAATCGCAACAATTTGTTTATTAGTCTATAAAAGAGTTCATTTATACTGTTTATAATCACAAACAAAAATTTCAAATGAAGAATTTCGTCCATTAAATAATATTGGATGGATGAATTAAATTAAAGGTAACAATATTATAGCCTAGGTTGACTACCATAATATGTTAAAGTTCCGATATCAGCTGATTATATTACTAAAATACAAAAAAATAATAGATTAATTACTATTGCTAGTCTGAATGATGATCAAATCAGCTATAGATTAAATAATGTTAGATTTGAAGTCAAAGTACTCTGTGAATCATACCAATCATGTAGTATATATTTTGGGATTTTCTAAAAGTCGTGGATAAACGAATAAGTAAATGTTCCTTTTGAGCTTTGACTAACCAACAAAAATTGACATAAAGGCTAACGGTTGTGAGAGCAATTATGACAATGAAGAACTCTTCCACGCTTGATGCACTTATTTAAAGTTTAAAAGTTATAATACGAACATAAAAAATAATTACCATTAATTACTCCTTCCATTTTTTCTACGATCCACTTAATTAAAATATGAAATTCAAAATAATAATACATTTCAAAATTTCATGATTATATTCCACCTTTCTTCCACGTATACTCTTATTCATTCTTACGTTATTTTCAAGAGAAAGTTAAAATTAAATACATTAATTTAAATTAAATAAATGTAAAAGATAAATTAATACTTCCATAACCTTGATAAATGATTTTTTGAAAAACATGAAATGTGTAAAAAGACTACTGTAATAAAATTGGAAGGAGTAATTAATAACTTCTGGACTCGTGAACAATAAAATAGGATTAACGAGGAAAATTACTATTGTTGATGTTTCACTTTTCTAGATCAGTGAAACTGAGTTGAACTGGATTCAATGTTACTTTATGATCATCCGAGCCCAATGAAACTAATTGCAGAAACAGGAATAATCAAAACATGCTCAACTTGTTGTAAAAGAGATGGTTAAAATTGGAACAATACACAACAAACTAACGAATCCGACCCCAAAAAATTTGGCACAGGACACAAATGATCAATTTTCTTCTTTTCAAAATGAAAGTATACATGAAAAAAAAATTGAACGGAACAAAAAAATGAAAAAGTTAAAAAAAGAAAAGGTGAAATTAAGTTCAAGACTTGTCCTTTTTGGCGGCATCAGCACCATCTCTCTTACCAGCAAGAATCATAGAAATCTGAAGACCTCTGCTGAAAGCTTGGTTAAACAGCAACCGAGTTTGGAACTCCGATACAAACGGGAACCATGACAGTATCGCTATCGGCATGAACAACAACGTTCCCATTATGTACTCGTACCCTCTCGCCAACTCCTTTATCGAATCCCAAAATCCTATCTTCTTGAACAGCGGTCTCAGTGCTTGCCCTATCTGTGAACCCCATGCCACAACAGTTTTCAAAATCACAACTTTTTTTGTGTATCATTACAAACATACCTAACAACTATAACTTACGAGAAGAATGGACCAGCCAGTTGGCATGAAGGCGAGCATCGCGGCGAACAAGTCTGAAATTGTGAGTCCGCACACCACAAACAGCACCGTCATCACTGACATGAACCCCAGGAACAGAAGGGCCTTTAGAATCCGGAACATCAGCTGGAAATCTATCCCGAATTTTCTTCTCCCCATTGACACCATCTGTTAGTACCAGCCACAAGTTTGAGATACCATCGACACAGAGAAAGACGCATAATCAAGGTTATAAAAAGTGTCATGCGAGATTAACCGTGGCCTAAGCGAATTTGCTTTTTTCAATTTATTAATACATTAAAATAATAAATTCAACTAAAATTTTGTTGTGTTCTGAAAAATTCTGCCTAGACGGCCGCCTAGGCCGACTTTAAAACAATGGGAAAATATTGACTTGAAGAAAACCCCGCCTAAATTGGTCAACCGCCTAGGACTGCCTGACTAACTACAATCGCGGGCGGTGTTATGAAAATTTCCACCTAGGCGCCGTCCAACCCAATTATTAAAACACTTATGGCCTATGATACTCGGACTCTTCAAAAGGGTAGCCGCACCCGTGTCGACACGACGCTGACACGGACTCAGACACGGATTCCGTGTCGGATCCGGCAGTTTGTTGTCGGACATGGTAGAAGTAGTGGCGGTTGCCGGACTTGCAGGTTAATGAAGAAGAGATAGAGGTTGAAGATGAAGATGAAGAGACACATAAAGAAAAGAAAAAATAGATTAAAGTTTACTTTCTGTTTTTAAATGGACCCAAACAAAGAAGGAAAAATCATAAATACTAATAAAGACAATAAATTCTATTTAAATCTTTTTTTCCTAATTTCATGCTACTTCTCATAATACTACTTTTTTTTCTTACCTGTTCATTAATCCCAATTTGATGTATTTTCCTAATTTATTTTAAAACATAAGATTAATAAAAAAGACTATTTTCAGTCAGATTCTT
>CATIWQ010452979.1:0-13363 GCA_949673415.1 Euphorbia schlechtendalii | reverse complement strand
TTACCTTACAAAACCGAAAACATACCTGATTCTTTCTCTTCTTCTTTTTTCTTCCTCCTCTCTTCTCTTCTCTAAGGGCTGCTTTTTCTTTCTCTTTTGTGGGAGATAATCTGATATTATCTCTTCTTATCTCTTTCTAATGTAAGAATAATTACCATTTTACCCCTCAATTATATTATTAAGTATAAATACCAATACTCATAATTATACTATACAATACTCATACTTATTCCATACTAATTCTAATAAACAACTACTCCAAATAATACTAAAATATTTTAACGAACTATAATTATTTTTCCTCTAAATAAAATCCCGAAGTTATCTATTTACATATTTTATTTCATATTTTATATAACTTAAACAAATGTCTAAAACAACATATGATATATAATTATACCATATAATAAATTTCATGACATATAACATATGTATCTAAATGCAAATATGATGTTATGAAATAGGACGTTACAATTCTCCCCCTCTTAAAATAAATTTCAACCGCGAAATTAATTACTTGTATTATGAAATAGAAAAGGATAATCCTTTCTCATTCTTTCCTCTGTTTCCCAAGTATCTTCCTCAACTGAATGACTTTTCCAAAGTACTTTGACCAATGGTATTTCCTTGTTTCGTAATTATTTAGTCTTACACCCAATAATTGCCACCGGTTCCTTTATATAACTCAAATTATATGAAATTTCTATTTCTTGTTCCTTCAGTACATATGTAGGGTATGACCTATATTTCCTCAACATGCTCACATGAAAAACATTGTGAATTTGAGCTAACTCTAAAGGTAGTGCCAATCTGTAAGCAAGTGGACCAACCTTTTCAAGAATTTTATATGGCCCAATATACCATGGACTTAACTTTCCCTTCTTTTTTAATCTTAACACACCTTTCCAAAGTGACACTCGAAGAAAAACTTCATCCCTCACTTGATATTCCATTTCTCATCTATGTTGATCAGCATAACTTTTCTGTCTATCTTGTGCTGCCTTAAGTCTGCTTCTTACTATTTTCACTTTTTCAACTATACCTTGCACTATTTCCGAACCTTCCAATATCCGTGTTCCTTCTTCATCCTAATATATAGGACTTCTGCATTTCCTTCCATACAATGCCTCATACGGTACCATACCAATACTACTATGATAATGATTATTTTAAGAAAATTCCATCAAAGCAACATATTCATCCCACACACCTTTGAATTCCATAGCACAAGCTCGAAGCATTTCTTCCAAAGTCTGAATTGTTCTCTCTAATTAACCGTTTGTTTAAGGATGAAAAGCAGTGCTGAAATTCAGTTTTATACCCAATGCTTGCTGAAGACTTTTCCAAAATCGAGATGTAAATCTAGGGGCTCTATCTGACACAATGGATACTGGTACACCGTATAATCTAACAATTTCATTAACGTATCTCTTTGCCAAATTCTCCAATGAACAACCTCACTGAATAGGTAAGAAGTGAGTTGACTTTGTCAATCTATCAACGATAACCTAGATAGCATCATTCTTTCTTGGAGTTTTCAGAAATCCATACACAAAATCCATAATAACCATTTCTCATTTCCAAACTGGTATAGGCAATGGTTGCAATTTCTCACCTGCAGCTTGATGTTCAATCTTTACTTGTTGACATGTTAAACACTTTGAAATGTACTCGGCAATGTGGTTCTTCATTCCGGACCACAAAAAATGAAGTCGCAAAGTATGATACATCTTTGTCATTCCTAGATGCATAGCACATGGAGCAGTATGGGCCTCTTCTATGATCTCCTTCTGTAAATTATCAACATCTGGAACACAAACTCTTTACCCCAACATCAAAATACGACTTTCTAATGTAAAGTCCATGTTTTTCCCTTGCTTAACATTTTTTGTAAGTTCTTTTAATTGTGGATCTCGGAATTGAGCTTCTTTGATTCGATCATGTAACATCGGTCTCACCTTGAAATTAGCTAGCAAAGCTCCATTTTCACCTAGCTTTAAATCAACATTCATATCCCGTAACTATACCAAATATGGAAGTTTAGAAACCTGAACATTAGCCATTACACTAGTAGATTTTCTACTCAAAGCATCGGTGACTACATTTGCTTTTCCAGAATGATATTCAATCTTGAAATCATAATCCTTTAATAACTCTAGCCATCTTCTTTGCCTCATATTCAATTCTTTTTTACTCAACAAATATTTAGACTCTTATGATCAGTAAAAATCTAAAATGTTTCTCCATATAAATAATACCTCAAAATCTTCAAAGCGAACACAACAGCAGCAAGTTCTAAATCATGAACAGGATAAGATAATTAGTATGGTTTTAATTGTCTTGATGCATATGCAATTACCTTACCATGTTGCATTAAAACACAACCCAAACCTTGGTGAGAAGCATCACTGTAAACAACATATCCTCCTATGCCAATAGGAATTGTCAAAATCGGAGCTGAAGTCAATCGTCGCTTCAATTCATCAAAACTTTTCTGACAGTCATTTGTCCACTGGAATGGTACATTCTTTCGTAATTACTTTATCAATGGAGCAGTAATTAGAGGAAACCCGTCAACAAATCGTCTGTAGTATCCAGCTAAACCCATAAAATTTCTTATTTCTGCTACATTTTTCAAGGTGCAATCATTGCCAAACGGGTAATTCACAAGGGGCATCGAGAGACCAATCCCCAAGAAAACGCCAAACCAAGATCAAAGCTTCCAACCATCATCCCCAAAAAGTGCCAAACGTGATCGGGCAGGTACTAACTCTAAACCTCGCTACTCTTTCAATCATGGGATCATACTGATCTCATATCAGTAGTCATCCCACGAGGGGTAGCCTATGAGCAAGGGATTTCACCCCGACTCACGAGTTCGATGATGAAGCTGTAATTTATTTTTCCCTTGCTAGTTTTTCACTTTTTACAGGGTCTTGAATTCATCTGAAGGAAGCTTGCTTTGTTTCTTTGAGCCTTACCCCTTTTTTGGGCAATCTCAGCATAAAAAGCCCAAGGCAAAGAAAAATGTCATTAACTACATTGGCAATGTCGTTAACAACATCGCAATGTCGTTAACGACATTGCATTAACAGCAGAATCAGAATTGCACTTTGTCTGGACTTTTTCAGCCAAAAGATCAAATTTTTCCCACTTGCTCAGATTTTTTCTTTGAACATGGCTGCCACACCCTACCAAAGACTTTTGAATCCCAACATTTGCATAGGGATTGAGAAATAAGTTGAAAAAATGGGAGAAAGAAAAAATCCAACTTTGACTTCTTTTTTGGATTGAAGGGAGCTCTCTCTTTAAGAGAGCTGAGATCCAGACACAGAGGAGGGGAAAGACACTTTTTAGCAGAGATTTTTTCTAACAAAAAGAGAAAAGAAGGAATCTTGAGAGAAAAGTTTCCTTTGAAGTTGTTTTTGGTTCTTAAGTGTTTTAAATGCATTTTAAGTGCTTTCATAACCAAGTAATCATCTTTTAATCCCTTTGAATTTGTGTTTCTAAAACTTGAGTGTGTAAGTTCATGGAGAGGGCATGAACTTGGGCTATCTCGGGTCATTCAGGCAATTTCGATGTGTAGTTCACTTATTTCAGAAAGTGAGGTATATTGAGAATTTAAGCAAACTTGAGAGATCACTTAGGCAATGCTTGAGATTTAGAATTGAATGGAGAGTCTACAACATCTTTATCACTCACTTGAAGGTTACTACACCTTCTGAATCATCTACTTTTGTAATGAATAGATCCCTTCCAAAGATTTTCGGTAAATCACCAAATCCAACTAAAAAGAAAAAAGGAGAGCTTCCCAGAGGACTTCATGGACCTTAAAGAAAGTGGATTCATGACTACAGGGTAAACTTCTAAGTTCCTAGAGTTTGTGCTTACATTTATATGCTTTTCTTTTCGAAGTTTCATTTTCTTTTCAGTTTTTTCCATTTTCGCGCACCAATCTATTTTTTGGAAAATTCAGTATGATTTCAAATATTTTTGAATATTATGTTTACATAGAAATATTCTACACATCTTGATATTTCCAGAATGATAAAGATCATCCAAATCTGTTAAGTATAGCCAAAGTCATGATCGTTTGAAGTTTTGGATTTTCGTTTTGCTGTTTCTGTGTGTTTTCTGCAGGTCTGAAGACTCGATGTCGTTAATGACATCAAATAATGTCATTAATGACATTGAAATTTCTTTAATGTAATTTGTTAATTTCTTTAATAACATTGGCTTTGGCAGAATGCAGTTTCGCTTTGTTTTGCTCCGTTTCGAATCGTTTGAGCCTGGAACGACCCTGTTGAGACCCTTCTGAGTTTGGGAATGCATCATTGGGGTAAAAAAACCTCTAAATTGTAATTATTTAGGATTTATATATGATTTATTAATGTATTAATATGTTGATTAAGGTTTGAAGTAGCAACGGAAGCGCTTCGTGCTATTCATATCGATATTGCCCTTCACAGGGAAGTCGGTAACGATATGGATGACATCGTTATAGTTGTTAACCCAAACGATGGATACGTCATACATGTTCAGCCTAGATTTATGTTTCTAAATGTTGTTTTAGGTTACCCACATGAAAGGAACTCAAGTTCCTGGATAACCGACCCAACAATGTAACATGCGGCATTTTAACTAATAAAAATGATCAACATAGTTGAAAATAAAAATGAACAATTTTCATGGAATAAGAACTTCGAAATCTCCGTTGTTTTTACCTCGACCGCTTGGGTCTCACAAAATCAAAATCAACATACTTGTAATTATGTGTGATATGTCGTATTTGTGCTAACATTTGTGGATGCAGGTAGTCTAGGATAGATATATGTTAGGATTTAATTTCCTTCGGGTATTGCTTTCAATCTTGAAATACAATGTAATATTTGTTAGATATCGATGTATTCTAGGCAATTGTATCCCTTAGATTTCGATGTATTTAGGCGATTTGTAAACCCCCAAACCTAATGATGTAATATTCACTCTTACTTTCCGCAACTTACTTACCGTTTTATGCATGTGTGATAAACATAAACTAAAAATATCTAGTTTAGTTCGAATATTATAAATGTGGTTTCTCTCCTAGTGTAATTTAACACAAATGATGATGAAATAGATAACTCAACCCGGACCCGAATCTTTGAACTATGGTATCGCTTAAGCTTAACGGATCTAGGTTGTACCAAATTTTCCCAGAAGAGCTAATCCGGTGGCAACTCTGAGTACCATAGGCTAGAGATCCTGATCTCGAGTCTATTAAGCTTGAAAATCAAATTTTCAAACAACAACATTTTTCTCCGAGTAGCGCATCCTTCGAAGCTTGCTCCTTTTCGAAAAACCCCACGCCCCATCGCAAGGGTGCCTCGCGGCATCCGCGCGGGTCCAGAATGTCATCCACTCACTGCAGCCCTACTGCGTACCTCCATCACCACCCGATCTATAACATGAATAGTTCTTTCAAACACAAACAAGTTCATACACCTCCATAACGTCCAGACCATCACCCCAAACATACAGCTCCAATTATTCAAACCAAACTTCTTATCCACGTTTAAATTGCATGTCAACAAATTTAGGAGTTCACCCTCAAATAAATCATACCGATTGGTTACACCAACTAGCCTTAGCCAAATCATACGAGCAAAAGGGCAATCCCTCAAAATATGTAAAATACTTTCCTCCCCCAAACCACATCGACAGCACAACGTATTCGATCTAGGGATGTTAATGGACCGGATCCGGACCGGGTCCTGCTTGGACTCGGTCCGGATCCATTTAAATATATTGGACCCAGATCCGACCCGGATCCGTTGGATCCATAATTTTAGGATCCAGATCCAACGGATCCCACGGATCTGGATCCATAAACGGGTCCATGTAATTAACATCAAATTCTTAGTTTTAGCTTACATACTTGTACATTTCACCTTATTTTAAATAGTTTACATGCTCATTTAATTATGTTCATGCAATTGGATTTACGTGGATCTCAAATAATGTTAATTATCCAATATTTTCGGGGTAAATAATAAATAAAAAAAATACAAATAATCTTTAAATACAGATCCAGGTTTCATTGTAAAATTCGGACCCGGATCCGTATCCGTTTTCCTGGACCCGAATCCGATGCGGATCTGACTGATCTATAAAATTAGATCCAGACCTTAAAAAAGGATCCGAATCCACGGATCCGGACCGAGTTCAAGATCCGTTGCCTTCCCTAATCTGAATGCATATGTCTTCTATTACGCTCCACATTGGTTAAGAGTTTATTATGGAAACAAAGCCATAAAAAAGTCTTAATCCTCTCCGGACCCTTCCAATCCCAAACGACATTCCAACTCCGATTCAAATCATCCCAATTCAAGTTGATAAGTTGTATATAGGCTGATTCACTGAAAAGTTACCATTATTTGTATCATTCCAATAACAAACATCCTCCTCCCTCGTATCCACTTGAACATGGCAAGAAGCTATCTGAAGCATGCACGAGCTAGGAAGCCTTCCCTCAAACTTTTCCCATCTCCTACTGCCATCTAGATTAACCATATCTATCACTCTTACATTCAACTCATTTTCATTAATTTAAACAAAGGAAATATTTTTCAAAGGACCCAAATCTACTTGCCAAGCATAAGCCCAGAAGCGAACATTTAACCCCCCACTAACTGACCACTTCATCCCTAAAATAATTTCATCTCTAACTCGCACCACAGCCCTCCATAGCGTGGATACTTGCTGTCTCGGGATGCAGCTTCAAAGTGTGAAATTGCTGCATTTGTATTTAGCAAGAACGACTCTAACCCAAAGCTTATTCAGTTGAGAGCATAACTGGACTCCCACCATCATTAGGAAGGCTAAGTTCATTTCTACTGTCTTGCGAATCCCAAGCCCTCCTCTTAGAGGTCGACAAACATCAAACCAATTAACAAGATACATTTTATTACTGCCTCCCCAACTACCCTAAATAAAGCTCCAAATCATACCTTCAATCTTGTTGTAAACGATTAAAGGAATCCTTGTGGTTTGCATGTTGTAATAAGGAATGGCAGATAAAATCGATTTTGCCAAGGTCACTCGCCCAGCTTGAGATAAAAATTTAAAATTAAACCCATTAAGGCACTTTCAGATTTTCTCAGTAAGGCCACCATAATCTTCCTTCGTTGGTCAATAATCGAGAAGCGGTACCCCAAGATAGACTCCTAAAGACAACTCCAATTTAAACCCGAGACGATCAGCCAGCCCCTTAGCCACCAGGTGCGACATATTTGAAGAAATAACTATGCTCGATTTTTGTAGGCTCACTTTTGCTCCAGAGAAATTATAGAAATAATCGAGTACCTTCTTAGATTTATCTGCATGCGACATACTAGCAGAAGAGAAATGGAGCAAATCATCTGCAAAGAAGAGATGAGATATCGAAGGGCACTCCCTTGTGATTCTAATCGACTTCCATAGACCCATCTCCACTGCTCTACTAATCCCATGGGCTAAACTCTCCATGCACAACATGAACAAGTAAGCTGAGATGGGATCACCTTGGCGGATACCTCTCAAAGGAAAGAAAACATGCATAGTATCGCCATTCCACAAAACCTGCATGGAAACCCTTCAAACACATTTCATAATAACATTAACAAATGTACTCGGGAACCCCACATCAATCAACATATCCTCGATAAAATTCCATTTGAGTCGATCGTAAGCTTTTTTGAGATTAATTTTCATAATCATCCATTTCACCTTCCCCTTTTTAATTCTGCGTCGAATGAAAACTTCTTGTACCATCAAAATATTTCCTGTTATATGCCTTGCTAGAACGAAACTTGTCTGGTTCGGGATTACCACCTAAGGCATAAGACATTTAAGGCGATTCACAATCACTTTAGTAATTAACTTGTAAATAACTGTGCAAAGGCTAATAGGTCTGAATTCTATGAGTTTTCGAGGGTTATCCTTTTTTGGGATAAGAAAAATTAACGATCGGTTATCCCAATCCTCCATCTCTCCCCCTCTAAAAACATTTCTAATATACTCACAAATCTGTCCACCAATAATACTCTAAAACTTTTGATAAAAACCCGCTTGGAACCCATCATGTACAGAGCTTTCCATGGTACCATTTGGAGTAAAGACACCTTAATCCCATCATCCGTAACCTCCCTCCCCAAAGCTGAAAGATTTTGATCTACTATAGAAGGAAAACAGCCCCTAAAATGATCATTAGAAGCCTCTCCCTCTATCGAAACATTGATGTCCAAATCATTACTATAAAGCTTTCTGAAAAAAGCCAAAGTATGACCTTTAATTTCATATTTATCACCGCACCACTCCCCACTATTAAGAAAAATTCTCTCAACTTTATTCCTCCTCCTCTTTAAAATAATGGAATTATGAACATAAGCTGTATAACGATCTCCCAGCCTCATCCCATCCTTCCTCGATTTCTGTCTCTATAAGCTCTCTTCTTGAGTAAGCACCTTTTCCCATTCATTCAACAGATCTTTTTCCAACTTGATAAGAAATACATTAGGCCGAGACTCCAAAGCCTTTTGAATTCCCCATAATCTACTCTCAAGTTTCATTTTCCTATAGAAAATATTTTCGAAAACTTCCTTATTCCATTTTCGTAATTCATCAGCCGTATCCTTTATATTATCTCGCATTCACCTCGACAAATCCCAAATACTCGTAACTACATTACTAAGACCATCATGTCCAAGCCAAGCTATTAAAAATTTGAACAGATTAACCTTTAAGTTTCTATTACCACCCTTACTAATATTTATAAGTAGCGGACAATGATTTGAACCCGCTCTCGCCATATGATGGGCAGCCATTATCTAATAATCTCAAACCCAATTATCATTGTACAACACTCTATCCAATCTTTCAAACACTAACCCCCTTATCTAAGTAAACTTGGGTCCCAAAAAACCCATATCAATTAAGGCATTTTTATTCACGAACTTATTAAAATCTCTACACACTCTTGAGTATCTACTTCGACTACCTTGACAATCCTCATAAAGAAACAAGGCATTAAAATCTCCGCTATCATCCATTTGTGAGCCATACCCACAGCTATATAAGTAAGGCCATCCCAAAGCATCCTCCTATTTATCCAATTCAGGCTCCCATACAATACCGTGAAATATCCCAAACCTCTCTCCCCCATGCTTACAAACATATGAATAAACTGTTTATGATTCTCCATAATCTCAACCATAATTTCTTTCCCCCAAAACACCCAAATACCACCAGCAAATCCTATTGCTTCCACCCTATGGGAACAATCAAACTTTAATCTACTTATGGCCCTATTAGTGGAGTTACCACTAATTCTGGGTTCAAGTATCACAACCATCATCGGATTATATCTCCTAAAAAAGTCATTGAGAATGAGAATAAACTCATCTCCACCCGCCCCTTGAATATTCCAAACAATAGTTTTAAAATCCATAACACAAAAATAAAGAAAACAATCCTCCAACACGGCACCTACATAAAAGATCTAACAATAACATCTTCAAAATCAACAACATTAACATCAAATAATGAATTTTCCTTTTCCTCCAATAGGCACGAATGTCCTTCTTTTTAAACTTTAATTCCTTACTTTTTGCTGTCAAAATTCCAGGCTTATCCTTCTATTTCTTGTCCGGGCCAGACCTGGGTAGGGATGCATCATCTCTAGAAATAATAGGAAATGACACCTTCCCACCAGCTTAAAAAAGAATAATGCAGTTTGATTTTTCACCTAGTATAGCTACTGAATGTTTCTCATTATTCAAACCATACATTTTCATAGAAACTTTACTCACTTCAACTCTATTCCTTGCACTACCATTCTCATCTACCTTACTAACCTCAACTGTATCCTCCACCCGATCTGTAACGGTCCCATAATCAATCTCATTCTTTAATGTTTCAGGAAATCTTCCAACAAGTTGTAAGTTTTCATTACTTAGTCCCCCCTTCGTACTCCCCTCACCAGTTTCACTTGACCTCGTTTTGCTAACTACCTTCGCACCACTCTCCACCCCTTTCAGCTTGAACTTACGCCAATTCTTATTTTTATCCCCCACCACTCAGGGTTACCACTGTATTAACATTCTCTACCGACTTAATAGCGGATTCCTCCTCAATTTAAATCACCTCCTCCGGCTCACCCTCTACCATCACCTCGTGATTTAAAGCACTAAACCGAGAACCTCCGGCAGACCCAATTTCCTCTCAGGTCCTAGGCAGACTCGATCCACTCCCCCCAATTTGATTTTATATTTCCCAAGTTTGTTCTCTTCGAAGCTTTTCACTCTACTTGCATCCATGGGTTAAAATTATCTTCCCTACCGGCTTGTACCTCATTCCTCTCTATTCCTTCCATCCTCGTCAACCCCACTTCACCCCTTGCTTTCTGCATACAAGTCTTAATTCTTTGGCCATAATTTTCTTTTAAATGACCAAAAACACTACAATGAAAGCATATCATCGGTAGCCCTTCGTACTCCACCTTGAGCATCTTACATTCAACCTCGATTCTTGACACCAATGGCTTTTTCAAATCCAAGTTCACCGCTAGCCTTGCATATTTCCCTCTCGATGATGTTTCAATATTTCTATCGATGCACATAACTTCACAAATTACCCCTCCCACCACTCTCAATATACTTGGCATGTAAAAATGCACCGGAAGGTTCGGCAGTCTTGTCTATGCCATGATAGATAGCAAGTTCGAATATGATGGCTCAAAATCTAGGGTCTAAGGCTGGACTATTAGATAGTGCCCAAAGATCATCCATGGTCCATCTACTACCACCTTCACATAATCATCTTTGCTTCTGAATCGAATCATGAAATATCCAAACCCAACATCATCAATTGTATAAACCCCTAAAGGTCTCCATAATTTCATCAATTGTGCATACAACATTCTATAACCTACTGCCCTACCAAGGACTTTCACGAATACAGTATGGCTCATATTTTCAGCAATAGCAGTATGCACGCGATCCAAGAAATTGATAGACATGATATTCCCACTATAGGAGACCATGGCATCATCATCCCCCAATACTATATCCATCTCCTTATTCGCCCTAGCACCCACTTCATTCGATCTCAATAGAGAATCCTTAAACGATAATGGAACCTTAGGATCAGATACATGTCTATTTTCTCCCATCATTGTACACCCCTCACCCATTCCCATTGAGCTTTCATCACCCTCTTACCCCCCCTTCCACCGTCCAGCCAATTAGGTGGCTGAACTCCGGAACTACTTCCCTGCACCCACTTACCACTCACAACCCTAGCAAAGCTCGAGATGGGCCTCTTATTTGTTATTTTTTCAAAGGCCACATACTTGAGCTCGTATAAGGATGGGAAATGTGATATTTTTCTTTGTATTTTAGTATGAACATAACTAATATGCACAAAATTTTATAAAAATTACATAATAGATTTATACTTCCTTTAACAACAATTATACAACCTTATTTCTCATACTACTTATGTAAATTGTTCAAAACAAAATTCACATCTCATAATGTCAATAAATAAATCGAATACATTTAGCACCCAATGTCATCAATAAAAAAAAGGACATGCAATCATAAAAGGAAATTATTTTTGTAAAAAATAAAGGTTATGAGGTGGCATTTTTAGTTATTAGATATAATGTGTTGAGATGTTGGGTTATCCCACATCAGAAATAAACAAAGATGATGAGTGATGTATAAGTGGTGTAGATTAGGCATTAACACAAGCCAATTGATTTTATTTTACATGGACTCAACCCCACTTGTATGCTCACTTAAGTTATCAACCATCTCCCAATGCACAGATTTTCTACATGATATCAGAGTGGAGAAAGACTTGACAGCCGGAAAGATCTTGGGTTCATGTTCAAATCATGGTAGAATTGGGCTAGTGAAGAGACTAGACCCGTTGATAACCTTGAGCCTTTGAGAAGATAGGCGAAGGACTGTTTGGCGAGTGACAATTAGTATAGGCCCATTTTCACTTGAGGGGAAGTGTTGGAAATGTGGTATTATCTTAGAAATATACAATTGTAATGATTGAGATATAAGTGGACCATAACACAAGTCAATTAATTTTGTGTTAGATGAGCTCAACCCCACTTGTATACTCATTCATGCTACCAAGTCCAACACACTCGAGACCAACAAATTATCTATATGATATCAGAGGATATGAAGCCTTAACAATTGGAAAGATCATGGATTCGAGTTAAAGTCATGGTGAGTTTAGACTATCAAAGATATTAGACTTGTGTTGACCTTGAGTCTTTGAGGAGATAGACCATAATATGTTAACTAATGTCAATTGGTTTAGGCTCAATTGCTTTTGAGGAAGAGTGTTGGAGATGTTGAGTTATCCTACATCATAGATAAACAAAGATGATGAGTGATACATAAGTGGTGTATATATAGCTTTGACATAAGCTAATTAGTTTTGTGTTACATGGGTTCAACCCCACTTGTATGCTCATTCAAACTATAAAGCCCAACACTCTTCAGGCTCACAACTTCTTTACATCGTATCTAGCAAATGAAGTCCTAACAAACGAAAAGATCATGGGTTTGAGTTTAAATTCATGGTGAGTTTGGGCTAGCGGAGGGGCTAGCGGAGAGACTAGATTTGTTATTGACCTTGATTCTCCGAGGAGATAGGCCAATGTATGTTTGGCAAGTGACAAATGGTCTAGGGTCATTGCACTTGAGGAGGAGTGTCGGAGATGCTGGGTTATCTTACATCAGAAATAAACAAAGATGATGAGTGATAAATAAGTGGTGTAGATTGGACCTTAACATAAATTAATTGGTTTTGTGTTACATTTTCTCAACCCCACTTGTATGCTCACTCGAGCTATCAAACCTGACACTTTCCTTACCCACAGATTCTCTACAAAATGTACAAATACGACATTTTTTGAGATAAATGATATACATATTCCCTAGTAAATTTTTTGAGAAAAGTTAAACTGGTTTTAGTTTGACATCCCAATATAAGCTCATGGTTGATTTCAAACAAGAAATGATACAATTCCATTTTAGGATTAACGTTAATACTGATTAAAAATAGTTCTTCTATGGTATAAGGAAGGGCAATCGTTATACAACTATAGTTTCCTCCGTTATGATCGTGTTAGGTACTGGGAGCTTCAACCCAGGGGAATAATAAGAGCCCAAGTAAATGATATGTTCCATGGACTAAACACCAAATCTAACTAATATCGATTATGGTCTTTCTCAAATATATATCATGCTCTTAAGTCATTAGTTATAGCTTCCTCCGTTATGATCGTGTTAGGTACCGGGAGCTTCAACCCAGGGGA